>ML058345.1:1540000-1550000 GCA_003013855.2 Liriodendron chinense
CTCTTGCCTGCCCATGGATTCAGCAGCAATTCGAAAGGTTGACCTATTCGGGAATCTCTGGATTTACGCTTATTTTCAACTCCCCAAAGCATTTCATCAATTACTACACCCTTCCTTGTCTCTGGGTGCCTAGGTGTTGAACCTCCAATTTATACATTGCATTACACATTACATGACATGGTTTGCATGATTTTCATGATTTAAAGGCCCATTTAACATATGTTTTGTAATTATAGGGATGAGAGCGGACTTCATTCAATTAGGGACCAAAAGAATGCTTTTAGAGCTTTTGGATGAAGGATGAAAGAGGACCAAAGAAAGAAGAAAGCAAGGAGAGGAGAAAGAAGAAGAAAGAGGAGAAAAGAAAGGAAGAAAAGCAAATTGAAGAAAGCCAGACCGGTCTTGACCGGTCGGCCACACACGTTGATCACATTGAAGACCAGACCGACCGGTCTTGACCGGTCGGCCATGTGCACTGGACAAAGCAAAAGAGAGACCGACCGGTCTTGACCGGTCGCCTATGCACGCTGCCTGATTTTAAAACAAGCCTGACCGGTCTAGACCGGTCGGCTGTACTCCCTGGACTGTTTAAAAGACCATGCCGACTGGTCTAGCCGGTCGGCTCTGCGTAAATAGAGTTCTTTCTAAAACGGGACTCCGAAAACTGCTGCGCACTGCGTAACCTTTCGCAGATTCTGGATGTGTCCTACGCAAGGGAGCTTTCTTACTATAAAAGGACACCTAGGGGCTCTTCCTTGATCATCATAGAAGCTAAGGGACGTGGTTCTAAGGAAGGGAAGCTGTCGTGGAGCGTCTGCAAGTCTCTTATTTCCGATTTTTCTAGTTTTATGCTTTTAGTAAGAGTTTTTAGTTGTAGCATGAATATGCTCGGCTAGAACCTCTCAGCTAAGGCTGAGAGGTGAAGCTTGTAGCCAATTCCATGTTGGATTCAGTTTAATTCAAGTAATTTCAATTCAAGTTTGGATTTTTCTTGCATATTTCAGTTCCAAAAGTGGTAGTTTGAGATGTTTTATGAGAGTTCATGTACTCCGGACATGAATTCCTTGCAATTCTTTGAGATTATCATATAATGCTTGTTTAGATTCGAATTATAGTAATCCTTGAGCAGGCCATAGTCCATAGGCATGGCTGTTACTCTGAAGGCTATGGTTTTGAATTCTACATTGTTTGAATGGGACTAGAACTTGGAAGTTCAACTTGATCTGGATTGAATGTGTGTGAATGCTTTATTTTCCAACTAGACGAGAGATAAAACTTCAAATCTAGTTGTGTTCCTTACTTGGATTGATGGAATTGACATGGGATTGCTACAAGTGGATCCTTGAAGGCCTTAGTAGTTTATATCACTGATTTTTTATTAACGTTACTGTTTTAGTTAATTACCAAATTGAATATGATATTCTTGCAAAATTGAGTTGCTGGAGTAGTTTGAAATTGTTTCTATTTCCCTGTGGATCGACCTCGGTCTTACCGAGTTTTATTACTACATCGCAGCCTTACACTTGAGGCGAGCGAACAAGTTTTTGGAGCCGTTGCCGGGGATTTAGATAACGGTTTTCAAATAATTTCAGTAGCTGTAGAAGTAGAAGTAGATAGGTTTTTTTTTTATTTTCTTAGAACTAACAAATTTTTCTGTTTTGTAGGAATTCTTCTCTAGTTCAAGCGCATCAGGTGATACCTTTCTCACTTAGCTTTTTGCAGAATTTTTTTTCGATTAATTTCAGATTTCAGTTTTCTAGGATTTAGGATTAGTTTTAGTTTTTGGTTGAGTGGTTTATGTCCCGTTGGGAACGTAACCATTCGAATCGTCTTCAATCTGAAGGTGGTTTAGTTGGACCATTGTCAGTCCATAGACGAGTCCGAAATTACCAAGAGCATTGTGAAAGTTTGGGGAGTATGGAACAAACACCTTTAAGGAATCCTCCCCCCCCCCCCCCCCCCCCCCCTACTCCAACTACAAACGCAAATCAGGAAGGAGTAGGAGAGAATGAGGTACATAATGTTCCTCCAATGAGATCACTACGGGACTACCTACAACCTGCCCGAGCAATTACACCCTCTTGCGTGGTTCTACCAGCAAACGGTGGAAACTTTGACATAAAACCGGATGTAATTCAACTCTTACCAAAGTTCCATGGGCTAGACTCTGACCGCCCATACTTACACTTGAAAGAATTCGAAGAAGTGTTGGCCACCTTGCATTACACTAATGTTTCCGAGGATACTATCAGACTTAAACTTTTTCCCTTCACTTTGAAAGAAAGAGCCAAAGATTGGCTTCACTCTCTTAGACCACATTCGATTGGGTCATGGGTTGAGATGAACCGGGAATTCTTGAAAAAGTTCTTCCCGGCTCATAAAACGAACACCCTTCGAAGGGCCATAATGAATTTCTCGGCTAAAGAAGGTGAATCTTTCTTTCAATGTTGGGAAAGATTTAAAGATCTCCTGCTTGCTTGCCCACATCATGGCTATGAGAGTTGGCGAATTATAAATTTTTTCAATGATGGATTAAGTTCCAATATGCGCCAATTTGTGGAGATGATGTGCAATGGCGAGTTTATGAGTAAAAATCCAGATGAGGCTTGTAGTTACTTGGACATGTTGGTTGAAAATGCCCAATCTTGGGATACATCGGATAAACCTAATAACTCCAAACCCACTCAAGAGAAAGGAGGGATCTATGTCCTTAAGGAGGAAGACAATGTGAATGCAAGGATAGCCAACCTCACAAGGAAGG
Source organism: Liriodendron chinense (assembly GCA_003013855.2). NCBI lineage: Eukaryota > Viridiplantae > Streptophyta > Magnoliopsida > Magnoliales > Magnoliaceae > Liriodendron > Liriodendron chinense. The sequence goes on from ML058345.1 coordinate 1,542,762, forward strand.
TTGAGGCCATGGAACTTAGTAAAAATGGAGTTCCCAAGTCCAATGAAGCTGTTGAAACCATATGTGGGATTTGCCTCACCGATTTACACGCTACGCAAGATTGTCCCACAATTCCTGCATTTCAAGAAGTATTACATGAACACGCCAATGCCACATATGGTTATCAACGGCCTTTCAATGGACCGGTAGGTAATACGTACAATGAGAGTTGGAAGAACCACCCAAATTTTAGTTGGAAGAATGCTCCTACGGGTAATCCTACCAACTTTCAAAGAGGGCCACCCATGCAAAATATGGCCCCACCTCAATTCTCAATGGAGGATACCTTGAAGGCGTTTATACAAGGGCAAACGCAAATCAATCAAACAAATCAGCAATTGTTCCAAGAGCTTAAAGTCTCGGTTGATGAGATTAAGGGACGCTTGAATGCTAGGGAAGGGACCTTTCCGGCCCAACCTCAGCCCAATCCAAAGCAAGTACATGAAGTAAGCATCCCTAATCCTTCCAACCAAAACATGGAGCAAGCCAAATCCATCACCACCCTTAGAAGTGGAAAACAAATTGACAAAACTATTCCGGTGAAGGCCGATGAGCCTAATGATCCGGTAAATTCTGAGGATGAAGATGGATCTAATTTAGCCCCACAACAACCGGAACGCATTTACAACCCCGTAGCACCATTCCCTTCAAGATTGGTTGCCCCAAAATCTCTCCCAAATTCTCATGATATTTTAGAGATTTTTAGACAAGTCAAGATTAATATCCCTTTGCTTGATGCCATCAAACAAATTCCCTCTTATGCCAAGTTTCTAAAAGACCTATGCACAACAAAACGCAAATATAATGTGCAGCAAAAGGCCTTCTTAACTGAGCAAGTGAGTGCCATCCTCACTCAAAAGATCCCCCCAAAATTCAAAGATCTCGGTAGTCCCACCGTCTCATGTATCATTGGAGACTACCGGATTGAGCGTGCCTTGTTAGATTTGGGGGCGAGTGTGAACTTGATCCCATACTCGGTATATGAGCAATTGGATCTTGGTGAATTAAAACCCACCAAAACCACGTTGCAACTCGCTGATAGATCTATCCGTGTACCGAGGGGGATAGTTGAGGATGTTCTAGTCCAAGTTGACAAATTCTACTACCCGGTAGATTTTATCGTCTTGGATACACAACCGGTTTTGGATGCTAGCACCCAAATACCGGTAATATTAGGCCGCCCATTCCTTGCCACATCAAACGCAATCATCAATTGCCGGAATGGGGTGATGCAACTATCTTTTGGAAACATGACACTAGAGGTGAATGTGTTTCACTTAGGCAAAAGACATAGGGATGTCGAGGATGATGAGTTCTTCGAGGTAAACATGCTTGAAACTTTTGAAGAAGAAGAACTCCTCCAACTTGAACCACTAGAAAGCTTGAAGACATGCTTAGCACATTTCATGGATTCTGAAGACCCCATCATTAGTGAGATTGTGCAGGCATTAAATATAGAAAGACCGGTAGTTGATACTAGCCGGTGGAGGCCCCATTTTGAAAAATTGCCACCAACCACATTAAGGCCTCTACCGTCTAACATCAAACCACCGAAGCTTGACCTTAAACCATTGCCATCCGAGCTTAAATACGTATATTTGGGTCAAGAGGAAACGTTCCCAGTTGTCATTGCCTCCCACCTTGAGAAAGACCAAGAGCTCAAGTTGATGAGTTACTCAAAGAACATAGGGAAGCCATAGGTTGGACAATAGCGGATCTCAAAGGGATAGATCCTTCGGTTTGCACTCATCGAATACACCTTGAAGAAAATGCAAAAACGACTAGATAACCTCAAAGACGGGTAAATCCAAACATGATGGAGGTTGTCAAAGCTGAGGTGTTAAAGCTATTGGATGTTGGTATTATCTACCCCATCTCAGATAGCCAATGGGTGAGTCCTACCCAAGTTGTCCCCAAGAAATTCGGTATTACCATCATTGAAAACGCCAACAACGAGCTTATACCGACTAGGGTGACCACCGGTTGGCGTATGTGCATTGATTATAGGAAGCTCAACACGGTTACTAGGAAAGACCACTTCCCTCTCCCATTTATGGATCAAATTTTGGAGAGGTTGGCAGGCCATTCCTATTATTGCTTCCTAGATGGCTATTCCGGATACAACCAAATTGAGATATCCCCAGAGGACCAAGAGAAAACCACATTTACATGCCCGTTTGGCACCTTCGCTTACCGAAGGATGCCATTCGGGTTATGTAATGCACCCGCCACATTCCAACGATGCATGTTGAGTATTTTCTCAGACATGGTGGGTGAGTTTCTTGAGGTGTTCATGGTCGACTTTTTTGTTTTTGGTTGTACGTTTGATGAGTGCCTCAAGCACTTGGAGTTGGTCTTGATGAGGTGTGAGGAGAAGAAACTTGTATTAAACTGGGAAAAGTGCCATTTCATGGTACAAAGAGGAATAGTCCTTGGACATATCATCTCGTCCAATGGAATAGAGGTAGACCGGGCAAAAATTGACATAATTTTCAATCTACCACCACCCAAAAGCATATGCGATGTGCGGTCCTTCCTTGGACACGCCGGTTTCTATAGAAGGTTTATAAAGGATTTTAGTCATATCTCAAGGCCTTTATGCAACCTTCTACAAAAGGAGAACCAATTTGAGTGGAGTGCCGAATGTCAATTAGCTTTTTCAAAGGTAAAAGACATGTTGACAACCACTCCTATCATGCAACTACCAGATTGGTCCATTCCTTTTGAGTTGATGTGCGATGCGAGCGATTTTGCTATTGGGGCCGTGTTAGGCCAAAAGAAGGATAAAAAGCCCCATGTTATCTACTACGCAAGTAGGACCTTGAATCCCGCCCAAGTTAATTATTCGACTACGGAGAAAGAGCTCCTAGCTGTCATTTTTGCCTTGGACAAATTCAGGCCATACTTAATAGGATCCAAAGTTATTGTTTATACGGATCATGCGGCGCTGAAACACCTTCTTTCTAAGAAGGATGCTAAGCCCCGTTTGCTTAGATGGATCCTACTCCTTCAAGAATTCGACTTGGAGATCAAAGACAAGAAGGGGGTAGAAAATGTGGTGGCGGATCATCTATCCCGTCTAGTCCTACCAAATTCCATTGACGAGTCACCTATTGAGGACTCATTCCGTGATGAGCAACTCTTTGCTTGCTATGCATCCACCATGGTACGCTGATATAGCTAATTATCTTTCCACAGGTGCGATGCTGATTCATTGGACTGCGCAGGACAAACCTAAATTTCTAAGGGAAGTGCGCAGATTTTTTTGGGATGAACCTCTATTGTTTAAATATTGCCCAGACCAAATTATAAGGAGATGCGTCCCCGGTGATGAACATAATTCAGTCATCTCCTTTTGTCATGATCAAGCATGTGGGGGTCATTTTTCAGCCAAGAAAACAACTGCGAAAATTCTGCAGTGTGGTTTTTATTGGCCCACGCTATTTAAGGACACCCACGAGTTTTGCAAAGCATGCGAGCGCTGCCAGAAGTTAGGAGGATTATCCCGTCGAAATAGGATGCCTTTCACCCCAATTTAACATCTTGAAGTCTTTAACTGTTGGGGCATCGATTTCATGGGACCATTCCCCTCATCTTTTGGACATGTCTATATTTTGCTTGCCGTAGACTATGTGTCTAAATGGATAGAGGCTATCCCATGCAGAACCAACGATCATCGTACGGTTCTCAAGTTCCTCAAAGAAAACATACTTTCTAGATTTGGGACGCCTCGGGCCATCATTAGTGATGGTGGTTCTCACTTTTGCAATAGACCTTTCGAAACTTTAATGAAGAAATATGGTATTAGGCACAAAGTGAGTACCCCATACCACCCACAAACAAGTGGGCAAGCTGAAATCTCCAATAGGGAAATCAAGCAGATTTTGGAAAAGACGGTGAGACCGGATCGTAAGGATTGGTCCCTAAGATTAGATGATGCACTTTGGGCTCACCGTACCGCCTACAAGACACCCATTGGAATGTCCCCTTATAGACTTGTCTATGGGAAAGCTTGCCACTTGCCTGTGGAGATAGAACACAAAGCCTATTGGGCAATTCAGGGCTTTAAATTTTGACATGGACAAGGCTAGCTCGCTTCGCAAACTTCAATTAAATGAGCTTGACGAAATTCGGAACGATGCATATGAGAACTCGAGAATTTACAAGAGTAAGATGAAGGCTTTCCATGACAAGCACATCTTCAGGAAAGTCTTTCCATGAAGGACAGAAAGTACTCTTGTATAATTCCCGACTTCACCTTTTTCCAGGAAAATTACGATCTCGATGGACCGGCCCATATATTATCAAAGAAATTTTTCCTCATGGGGCTGTTGAGATTGAAAATACAGCAAATGGTAACTGCTTTAAAGTTAATGGACAACGCCTTAAACCATTTGTTGAGAAATTTGATTCAGAGGACATGTCCATCACTCTGAATGATCCTATCTATTAGGATGATTGATCTCCTAGTCTGATGGAGGTATAGCATAGGTAGGTTTTCTTTAGTTTTACTGTTTTAGTAGGTTTTAGTTGTTGGGTTGGAGATTTCCATGATCGCTCTCTCAGGTACTATTGATTCTCACTCTCTCATAGTTTACCATTGCTCTCATGTCCATGCTAATTGCATATCTTTTACATTGAGGACAATGCAAGATTTGGTTGGGGGGTGAGATGAGATTCCTCATCTAGCATATTGCAACATTCCGAGCTTCATATGCGCAAAATTTTTTCGAATTTTCTAACATCTCAAAACTCTTTTAGAAAATCTTGTTTCTATACATTTGAGATGCTATGAGTATGAGAAGAGATACGAAGTGTGTGATGTTATAGGTCTTGAATTTCTTCGACATAATGGTTTTATATGTTAGTTCCCCTATTGTTGTGATTGATAGAAAATTTGAACACCTTTACACCAAGTTCACATTACACGATTTTCATGAGTTGACAGGTTTATGTGATTTGTGGATTAGCTAGACTTTGATTTAAAGGTGTTGAGCAGCCAAGCTGGGGTATTTTGTCCATCCTTGTCCATGGGAAAATAACAGAAGACATGGATTTCTAAAAATCCTATCTAATTTAAAAGAAAAAGGAAAGAAAGGATGAAATCGGGAAGGAAAGAAAAATGGTGGAAAATTCCGAAAAGGGCTACCTATTACCAACCGGGGGATGGTCGAACCGTAACCAAAGCCGGAAATGGGATGTAGTGTGAAAGCCGTCGGAAGGACGGTAAGGCAAATTCCTGTCATAGGCTTGTTGTTGCTCTATGCACCTTAAAATCCTTGGTTTACTTAATCTATGAAGAAGATGATCCCAGGAACTCATGAGATGAATTTTCACTATGCACACTAGGTTGAATTTGTTCGAGTTCTTCTATTTATCAATCAATCAACAGGAATTTCATGTAGGCACTTCTTATGTTTTGAGAGTCCAAGGTTTCAGCTTTTATCACCTAATTTTTCCAAATTTTACACTTGTACATCTTGGAATGGATAGAATCATGGGTTCTGAAGGAGAGTTGGGTTTGGAGGTTTGAAATTGTTTCACGCATGTTTTGCTCGGGACTAGCAAAAAGCTGGTTGGGGGGTGTGTTGAACCTCCAATTTATACATTGCATTACACATTACATGACATGGTTTGCATGATTTTCATGATTTAAAGGCCCATTTAACATATGTTTTGTGATTATAGGGATGAGAGTGGACTTCATTCAATTAGGGACCAAAAGAATGCTTTTAGAGCTTTTGGATGAAGGATGAAAGAGGACCAAAGAAAGAAGAAAGCAAGGAGAGGAGAAAGAAGAAGAAAGAGGAGAAAACAAAGGAAGAAAAGCAAATTGAAGAAAGCCCAACCGGTCTTGACCGGTCGGCCAAGGGAGCCAGACCGGTCTTGACCGGTCGGCCACACACGCTGATCACATTGAAGACCAGACCAACCGGTCTTGATCGGTCGGCCATGTGCACTGGACAAAGCAAAAGAGAGACCGACCGGTCTTGACCGGTCGGCTATGCACGCTGACTGATTTTAAAACAAGCCCGACCGGTCTAGACCGGTTGGCTGTACTCCCTGGACTGTTTAAAAGACCAAGCCGACCGATCTAGACCGGTCGGCTCTGCGTAAATAGAGTTCTTTCTAAAACGGGACTCCGAAAACTGCTGCGCACTGCGTAACCTTTCGCAGATTCTGGATGTTTCCGACGCAAGGGAGCTTTCTTACTATAAAAGGACACCTAGGGGCTCTTCCTAGATCATCATAGAAGCTAAGGGACGTGGTTCTAAGGAAGGGAAGCTGTCGTGGAGCGTCTGCAACTCTCTTATTTTCGGTTTTTCTAGTTTTATGCTTTTATTAAGAGTTTTTAGTTGTAGCATGAATATGCTCGGCTAGAACTTCTCAGCTAAGGTTGAGAGGTGAAGCTTGTAGCCAATTCCATGTTGGATTCAGTTTAATTCAAGTAATTTCAATTCAAGTTTGGATTTTTCTTGCATATTTCAGTTCCAAAAGTGGTAGTTTGAGATGTTTTATGAGAGTTCATGTACTCCGGACATGAATTCCTTGCAATTCTCTGAGATTATCATATAATGCTTGTTTAGATTCGAATCATGGTAATCCTTGAGCAGGCCATAGTCCATAGGCATAGCTGTTACTCGGAAGGCTATGGTTTTGAATTCTACATTGTTTGAATGGGACTAGAACTTGGAAGTTCAACTTGATCTGGATTGAATGTGTGTGAATGCTTTATTTTCCAACTAGACGAGAGATAGGACTTCAAATCTAGTTGTGTTCCTTACTTGGATTGATTGAATTGACATGGGATTGCTACAAGTGGATCCTTGAAGGCCTTAGTACTTTATATCACTGATTTTTTTATTAACGTTACTGTTTTAGTTAATTACCAAATTGAATATGATATTCTTGCAAAATTGAGTTGCTGGAGTAGTTTGAAATTGTTTCTATTTCCCTGTGGATTGACCTCGGTCTTACCGAGTTTTATTACTACATCGCAGCCTTACACTTGAGGCGAGCAAACACTAGGTATCCACCGGAAGACTTTCCTCGTTTGAACCTCGCCATTAACGTTAAGGCTATGCCATCCTAACGTGCTGCTAAATGGAAGGATCTTATCAACATCCATGAATGATAAATCATAGATTGAACTGCCGAATCGAAAAAATTGGGTGCTATCCTATACCTTTGTATTGGCTA
>ML058345.1:3506871-3740139 GCA_003013855.2 Liriodendron chinense
AGCTACCATTGTTGAAGATCATTAAGAGCCCTATTCCTAACCTAAACAAGTGATCTTCCTTGTGATTCATCACAAGTATGGAGCATTCAAAGCTCAAGAAGAAGATGCACTTGTCCCTCTTTTGATCTCTAGAGATTGGATTGATCTTGATAGTCATATTCCTATCCAATACTCTATGATGAGATCATTGTAGGTGAGACTTTCTAGGCAACCCATTCCCATAAGTTGTAGAGATCTCAAACCTACATTCCTTAGCACCTTGGGCATCTCCAATGGAGCATCACATGCAAGGTAGCTGATCTTGGAGCTGAAGCCTTGGCAAAGCGGCGGTGTCAAAGATCGGGGGAGCACAAGGGGAGCTGATTCAAGCACGGGAGAGCGAGAAGAAGCAACCCAAAGCGGTGCTACAAAGGGGCTCAATCCGACAAGTAAGGTTGTCTTGTTAGGAGTCCATCCACTCAATTCCCTATGGGAGTTGAGTGTAGAGTTTGTTTGACAAACTCGAACTAGGGTCGTTAGCCGATCCTTGGCCTATTAGTTGGCCCTAAAATCTAGGGACGTTAGCCGTTCCTTGGCTCGTTAGTCGGCCTAAACAGAGTCTCCAAGGGGGAGCCACCAACACGGGTGCAAACGTGTAGGTTGGGAGGAACCTATAAACTCCCCGGTTGGGTGATCTGAATTAAAACACCTTGGTTGGGAGGAACTAGATTTAAACTCCCCAGTGAATGCCAGTGTGCTCAAAGAGGTTGAGTACTTGAATCGGGAGTGGAGTAGACAAGTAGTCGAACCACTATACATCCTTGTGTTTGTGATTGTTCTTGAGCTCATTTCTCTTTATGCATTTTGTTTAATTGGTTAATTATGAATGCTTAGTTAGGAATGCATGCTAGGCACTTGATAGGCATATCCACACTCACAAGATGTACTTTCACTACCTCATGTTGACTTGAGCATTTCTTGATCCATCCTCTATAGTCCACATGAGTTGTTTAGACTAGGTTGCTGATTGCACTTATCGTTTGCTAGTCTCTAGATTGGACCCAGTTAGGCTTGAAAGTCGAAGTGTTAATCGCTTACGTAGTTTAATTTGTTGAATTGTTTAAGTAGGCAAAAAGAGTTTTTAAAAAAAAAGGTCCTAATCACCCCCTCTTATAGGTTTAGCCATAATCTTAATTGCTTTTTAAGCTTCCGCACGTGTATGCATAGGGTGTCGTGTTAGACTACCCGACGCAATTTCAATTGGTATCAGAGAGAGTTGTTCTTCAAGGACGTAACCGTTTAGAGTAAGATCCGGTACCGGAGTACTAGCATCATGTCTAATCGAGATGGGAGTACCACCAACCGTCCACCTTTCTTTGACGGGTCCAACTATGCTTATTGGAAGGCTAGAATGAGAATTTTTCTCCAATCCATGGACCGTCCGGTGTGGCTTAGCACACAAACTGGATATACCTTGCCCACCGAGCAAGTGGAGGTTGATGGGAAATACATTGTCATTCCTAAAGATGATTCCAAATGGGATGACATAGAGAGAGCTCAATACATGGCAAATGACAAAGCTCTCAATGCGATTTGCTGTGCCGTTTCTCCGGATGAATTTCAGCGCATTCTCACATGCGCAACTGCAAAAGAAGCGTGGGATATACTTGAGGTTACCCACGAAGGAACTAGCATAGTAAGATGCTCGAAGCTTCAGCTCTTAACCACCAAATTTGAAAACATTAGGATAGAAGAGACTGAAACCTTCATGGAGTTTTATACTAAATTGTCAGATATTTGTAACTCCATGTTTGTCTTGGGTGATCAGGTTCCGGAAGGAAGAATTTGTAGAAAAATACTTAGGTCCCTCCCGGAAAGATTTGACTCCAAGATAGTTGCCTTAGAGGAAGTGTAGAGACATAGATAACATGAAAGTAGAAGAACTCATAGGTTTCCTACAAACTCATGAACTACACTTTAAGGCCCCCTCTAGAAAGAAAAACATCACTCTAAAGTCCTCTCATAAACATATGAAAATTAAGAGTGAGTCGGAGGAAGATAGTGATGATGAGGATGATGAGGAAGAAAAATTGAACAAAAAATTCAAGAGATTCCCCAAATTTGATAGAGGGAATAGCCGTGACAAGAAGGACAAGAAGGGTGAAAAACATAAAGGAAAATCATCCAAACCTTCATTCGTCCATTGTTACGGTTGCGGTCGTCGTGGCCATATCGCTCCGGAATGTCCTGAAAGGCCTAAACCGAAAGGCAAAAAGGCAATGACTGCCACTTGGGATGAAACGGAGGAGTCTGAATCCAAATTTGATGACTCTGCTAGTGATGAGAGCTAACATAAAGATCTAGCTCTCCTGGCTTTCACCACTACCTCTCTTCCCGCTTATCTAAGAGGGGATCCCGATTGCTATCCCTTCTAGGAGTAGAAGGAGTTCCCAACCCCTCACCTCATGCTACATTTTATGAGGGTGTTGAGGAAATTAGTTACCCTTAGGCTAATCAAACTAAACATAGTTAGTAAGGGTAGCTAGAAATGCTTAAATAGGAAAATCTGAGGATTTCAGCCTCATTTCTGTGTGTATGGGCAAATCAAAGGATTCAAGCCTCATTAGCCCAAATTTTGATAATTTAGCCTTGCTTTTATTTGGTACATTTGCTTGCTAGATTATCATCATGTTTAGATTAGCTAATCATCTTGAGTTTTATGCTTCATTGTATGCTAATTTGTGCTTAGTATTGGTCTTCATATACTAATAGGGGAGGTTGGTTGATTGGGCTATAGGCCCTTGTGCTTGTATTGCAAATGTATATCCTTGACCAATGTTGCATGATTAACTATGATTAGATAGTTACGTTTTCTTGTTAATCGTGTTCCTTAGCATGCTCCATGTTTTATATGATCATGCACCCTATACTCTCTCTAGTTAGCATGTGCTTATAGTTATAACTGCGACATACTATCTTCTCTTACCTTAACCTTAATTAATATATTATTAAGGGGGAGAGAATAGTTTGTCAATTGCTAACAAAAAGGGGGAGACAGATCAAGTCCCACCAAAATTAGTTTGCTATGTTTTGTGATGCAGGGATTGACAGGTTATGGGGGAGCAAACTAAAGAGGAGCTGCTTAGTTAGGCATGTCAAGAGTCCTATATTTAATTCATTATCAATGTAATCTCTTGTACATGTATTTGTTTTGGTAGGTTAGGTTTTTGTAAGTAATTGATAAAGGGGAAGATTGTTAGTGCACTTTTCTGTGGCATACTAGTGCACCTTGTTTGTCAAGCACTTAGGTCAGTGAGTCTAGTGTCGGTTGAGCTTAATGAAGACGAAGACCGAAGACTCAAGACGGACCGGCTTCATCAAGGAAGAAGAAACAGGTAAAAGTGATGCCTTGGTGTGCCTTGCCTTGACCAAAACCTAACCCATAACCTCTTAGATGACTTGGACCAACTAGGTATACCTTTAGTCATCATCATTAGTCTTAGATCTCCATGAAAAACATGATAAATTAGACTAATTAAAGAGGTGGAAGCTGCTGTAAACAAAACAGCTCAAACAGCAGTTTTCAATTGATCTCCGATCAATCGGACACTGGCTCCGATAGGACTCCGATCAATCGGAGATAAGTTTCGATCAATCGAAAATTGTTCCAGCAAACTTCGAAAATCCACTGGACATATTTTCGATCAATCGGACAGTCTTCCGATCCATCGGAAGGGTTCGTTCGATCAATCGGACAATGTTCTGATCAATCGAAAAATCCTCCAAAGAGTTCTCCGGACTAAATTTCGATCAATCGGACATGTCTTCGATCAATCGGACTGGTCTCTGATCAATCGGACCATTTTTCCGATCAATCGGAGATACAAGAATCTGCCCGTTTTTTTACCATTGGAAGAAAATCTATTTAAAAGGGGGATTCATTTTTTGCGCCAAGAGAGGAGATTTTGAGGAGATAGGAAGCTACCATTGTTGAAGATCATTAAGAGCCCTATTCCTAACCTAAACAAGTGATCTTCCTTGTGATTCATCACAAGTATGGAGCATTCAAAGCTCAAGAAGAAGATGCACTTGTCCCTCTTTATATCTCCAGAGATTCGATTGATCTTGATAGTCATATTCCTATCCAATACTCTATGATGAGATCATTGTAGGTGAGACTCTCTAGGCAACCCATTCCCATAAGTTGTAGAGATCTCAAACCTACATTCCCTAGCACCTTGGGCATCTCCAATGGAGCATCACATGCAAGGTAGCTGATCTTGGAGCTGAAGCCTTGGCAAAGCGGCGGCGTCAAAGATTGGGGGAGCACAAGGGGAGCTGATTCAAGCACGGGAGAGCGAGAAGAAGCAACCAAAAGCGGTGCTACAAAGGGGCTCAATCTGACAAGTAAGGTTGTCTTGTTAGGAGTCCATCCACTCAATTCCCTATGGGAGTTGAGTGTAGAGTTTGTTTGACAAACTCGAACTAGGGTCGTTAGCCTATCCTTGGCCTATTAGTTGGGCCTAAAATCTAGGGACGTTAGCCGTTCCTTGGCTCGTTAGTCGGCCTAAACAGAGTCGCCAAGGGGGAGCCACCAACACGGGTGCAAACGTGTAGGTTGGGAGGAACCTATAAACTCCCCAGTTGGGTGGATCCGAATTAAAACACCTTGGTTGGGAGGAACCAGATTTAAACTCCCCAGTGAATGCCGGTGTGCTCAAAGAGGTTGAGTACTTGAACCGGGAGTGGAGTAGACAAGTAGTCGAACCACTATACATCCTTGTGTTTGTGATTGTTCTTGAGCTCATTTCTCAATTATGAATTGTTAGGAATGCATTTTGTTTAATTGGTTAATTATGAATGCTTAGTTAGGAATGCATGCTAGGCACTTGAAAGGCATATCCACACTCACAAGATGTACTTTCACTACCTCATGTTGACTTGAGCATTCCTTGATCCATCCTCTATAGTCCACATGAGTTGTTTAGACTAGGTTGCTGATTGCACTTATCGTTTGCTAGTCTCTTGATTGGACCCATGTTGAGCTCTTAATTGTGCATATTCTAACCCCAATTCATCACTCATTGTGCGAGGTTTGCATGATTCTAAGGCTAATTAAATGCATGTTTTGTTATTACAGGAATGAGAGTGAACTCTGCTTAATTGATGGTGAAAAGGCCCATTTAGAACCATTGGAATGAAGATCAAGAAGGACCAAAGAAAGAAGGAAGCAAAAAGAGAAGAAAAGAAGAAGAGCACGAAGACCAATGGCCACGACCGGTCATCTGACCGGTCGGCCAACCTTGTGCATTCGCTGGACCCAAACAAAACAACAGCCCGACCAGTCGTGACCGGCCGGCCAGGCCAGTCCGACCGGTCAAGATCGGTCGGCCAGAGAGTTTTTCTTCCTCCAGATGTCGCTGGACTGTTTTCCCATTGAGGCACGACCGGTCGTGACCGGTCGGCCAGCCCAGTCCGACCGGTCCAGACTGGTCGGCCATGTGAATTAAAACGGAAATTTCTAATTTCAGTCCGATTTTCTTTAAGCACTGCGTAACTCTTACGCAGATTCTCGATTCTTCTGAAGTTGCGAAGCTTCCCTACTATAAAAGGACACCTAGGGATCGTTCCTAGGGTATCTTAGAAGGGTTGAAGCAAGGTTGGAGGCGACGGAAGTGGATTTCAGAGTTCCACAACTCCTTCTAGTTTGTTTTACTGTTTTTATTAGTTTTTTTTGTTGTTTCATGTTTCCTTGGATCATGAGCAGCTAAACCTCTTAGCTAGGGCTAAGAGGTGAAGCTTGTAGTGGATCCAAGATGTTTCAATTCGTATTTAGTTGGTTTTAAGTTTGGAATTCATGTTTATGAACTATGGTTTGAAGTTTATACAAGCTTTAAGTAATTTTTCTTAGTCTTATGATGACTCATGGATGTTTGGGAGAATTACTTAAATTCTTAATTGGTTTGCATCAGTCTAGACCTGTATGATCCGAGGAATTGGAGTGCGCTCTAGTACTATCATCTTCATGTGGGGACTTCCTACCAAAGTCTTACTTTTCTGAATTTCTGTAATGTGTATGGACTATGCATGTGATTTGAATCAAGTTCAAATTGTAATCTAGCCTTGTCTTGTGACAGGACTTGAGGATGGTTATGATTGTGAACTGAACCTTTTGGAATGGGGACTGACCTATGCAATTGAGCATGCTCAGCTCAGCCTACATTGAGTGAATCCTATGCATTGAACTTACATATGACAGATTGTTTGGTTTAACAGCTCTATCATCCGACTAGATAGATTTAATATCGATTCTAGTTGAGAAAGTGAGAAACCACAGCGGATTGAACATCAAGGATTGCTACAAGTGGATCCTTGAACCCCTAGTGCCTTTTTATAATTACTTATCTTTAATTTAATTCAATTTTGTTACTCAAATCAAATCCATACAAAATCTGGTTATTAGCTTTCAATAGACACTTTTGGATGTGTTTGTGAAATCCTACATAAGTCCCTGTGGATCGACCTCGGTCTTACCGAGTTTATTACTACATCGCAACCCTACACTTGGGGAAGCGAACAAGTTTTTGGCGCCGTTGCCGGGGATTTTGACGGTTTTCACAAATTTCTGAAATTAGTATCTATTTAGAATTTTTAGAATTTTAGAACTAACTTAGTCTGTCTTATTTGATTTTTCTTTTTGCAGTGATTTCTAGGAAGCTGAAGAAGATACAAGGATTTCAAGTGCTAAATCAGGTTCTTTCGTTCTAAAACCTTACTCTTCTCCTTCTCCTATTCATTCCTATCATATTCATCTCTTGTAGAGTGGGTGGAGATTCCTTTTGGATCTCTGAAAGGTAGGCCTTGTGCCACCTGGATTCCTATTGGTCGGCTCTGCCGTCTTGGATTACCTTGTGCTCAGAGATTTCTTTTCTCACCTCTACTCCTCTTTCTCCTTTTTCTGCACTTTTTCTCAAAAGATTCAAAGAGTGGGTGGGGAGTTCTTTGAATCCCTATTGACTAGGAGAAATCGGTCTCTATCCTTGCTTCTGGCTTAGCCATTGCAAGACACCTTGTCTTCGATCTTAGAGAAGAGTGAAGAAAGGGAGGAAGAATTCTTCTTTCTCTTTGTTTCATATTTATGGTTTTGCATGCCACATTGGGCTCGGGATTCCAATAACCGACTCATAAGTGAAGGGGGGATAGTAGAAGGAATTGACAGAGAGCCACATGCTAGGAAACATCTAAACTCTCCAATTTCGTCTGAAGGTATAGCTGTGAATCAACCTAATCCAATGGCCAATCCCAATCTGGGCCAAAACCAAACTGAAACGGCGGAGAATGTGGTTGAGGATGTTCCTCAACCTAGAACTTTACGTGACTTCTTGCAACCAGCAAAAGCGAGCACTCCCTCATGCATAGTATTTCCACCAAATGCAGGGAACGTGGATTTGAAACCGTGAGTGATCCAACTTCTCCCTAAATTCCATGGATTAGACAGTGAAAGTGCCTATCAACACCTTAAGGAGTTTGATGAGGTAATAACCACCATGCACTTTGCTAATGTGACTGATGATGTGGTGAGACTTAAATTCTTCCCTTTTACTCTTAAAGAGAAAGCTAAAGGTTGGCTTCATGCATTAAGGCCAAGATCAATTGGTGCATGGACTGATATGCATAGGCAATTCATAAAAAAAATTCTTCCCTACTCACAAAACAAACATGTTGAAGCGCCTTATCATAAACTTTGCCCAAAAGGAAGATGAAACCTTCTTCCAATGTTGGGAGAGGTTTAAGGACCTATTAAACGCATGCCCACATCATGGCTATGAAATTTGGCGGGTTATAAGCTTTTTCTATGAAGGACTGTCTTCACCCATGCGCCAATTCATAGAGATGATGTGTAATGGGGAGTTCATGAATAAGGAGGCTGATGAAGCATGGGATTATTTGGCAGAATTGGCTGAGAATGCACAATCTTGGGATACATCAAAACCCACAAATTCCAAGACTGGCCAACAAAAGGAAAAAGGAGGAATGTATGTCTTATCAGAAGATGATAGCATAAGTGCACGGGTGGCTAGCCTCACAAGAAAGGTCGAAGCCATGGAATTGAGGAAAGGAGAGACGATTAACTCCAATGACGTTGAAACTGTTTGTGGAATTTGTGCCGAAAACCAACATGCAACACAAGAGTGTCCCACAATTTCAGCAGTTGAGGACATCTTACAAGAACAATCAAATGCCATAAACAGTTATCAACGACAATTTGGTGTTCCAACCTCAAACACGTGTAATGCTAGTTGGAAGAACCATCCCAACTTCAGTTGGAGGAATGGACCCACTGCGAATGCAACCCCTATCCCTCAAGCTCAACCTATACTAGGGCCATCTCTAGTCATTACTCCAAAAGTGACGCTAGAGGAGATGTTGGGTACATTCGTATCGGTCCAAGCTGAGTATAATAAGACAAATTCTCTGAAAATAGATGGGTTCATGCAAGAGCAATTGAAATTCAATCAAAATTCAACCCAAGACATCAATGAATTGAAAACATCAATGGCTAGAGTTGAATCTCATCTTAGTGTTAGAGAGAAGGGCACACTTCCTGCCCAACCTCTTCTTAACCCAAGAACCCAGTTTGAGATACAAGATGCAAGCTCATCCTCTCACCACACGGAATATGTTCAAGCTATCACCACTTTGAGAAGTGGGAAAGAAATTGACAAATCTAATCCGGTGAAGGCCCCAAAGCCTAATGATCCAGAAATTTCTAAAGAGGATGATACCTCAAACAACACTCCACAAGAGAAAGAACCGGAAGGCAATACAAGCCGGTTGCTTCGTTTCCACAAAGGTTGATTTCACCTAAACCTTTAGATAAAAATCTGGAAATTTTAGAAGTTTTCAAGCAAGTGAAGATCAACATCCCGTTGTTGGATGCTATAAAACAAATACCATCGTATGCCAAATTTCTAAAGGAATTGTGTACAGTCAAAAGGAAACACAATGTTCACAACAAAGTACTTTTGACCAAGAATTTGAGCGCCATCATCAAACAAGAGGTGCCCCAAAAATACAAGGATCCGGGTAGTCCAACTATCTCATGCATCATAGGAGACTACCGGATTATACAAGCCTTACTTGATTTGGGGGCAAGTGTGAATCTCATTCCATACTCAGTCTACGAGCAACTTGGGTTAGGTGAATTGAAACCGACCAAAACCACACTCCAACTTGCTGATAGATCCATCCGTATACCGAGAGGAATGATTGAGGATGTTCTAGTCCAAGTTGATAAATTCTACTACCCGGTAGACTTTATTGTCTTGGATACACATCCCGTGATAGGCACCGGTGCTCAAATTCCCTTCATACTTGGATGACCGTTTCTAGCTACTTCAAATGCCATTATCAATTGTAGAAACGGACTTGTACAAATGTCCTTTGGAAATATGACCCTTGAGCTTAACATATTTGATTTATGCAAACAACCACGGGAGGTTGATGATGATATCCACGAACTAAACATGATTGAATCATTCGTGGAAGATACAGTCCCCTTGTCACTATCTTCCGACCCTTTGGAGGCATGTGTGGCCCATTCTCATGAGATAAATGATAACACAATACAAGAGATGGATGCCATATTAGAGGTGATGCCGATGCTTGATAATAAAAGATGGAGGACCCTATTTGAGCCTTTGCCTATAAATGAGAACAAGGCCCTCCCATCCAACATCAAGGCACCAACACTCGACCTAAAACCATTACCAAGTGAGCTGAAATATGTTTATTTAGGTCAAGATGAGACATATCCAGTGGTGATTTCTTCCCACTTGGATGAGGAACAAGAGGGTAGGCTAATGGCCACTCTATTAGAGCACAAGAGTGCCATTGGATGGTCGATTGCGGATCTCAAAGGCATAGACCCACTGATTTGTACTCATTGCATATACCTTAAGGAGAATGCGAAGACATCTAGGCAACCACAATGACGACTAAATCCAAACATGAAGGATGTGGTTAAGGCCGAAGTGGTGAAACTATTGGATGTGGGTATTATTTACCCAATATCCGATAGTCAATGGGTGAGCCCAACTCAAGTGGTGCCTAAGAAATCCGGAATAACCATCGTAGCCAATGCCAATAATGAACTCGTGCCAACTAGAGTCACTACCGGTTGGAGAATGTGCATTGACTACAGGAAGCTAAACACCGTCACAAGGAAAGACCACTTCCCCTTACCTTTTGTTGATCAAATTTTAGAAAGGTTGGCCGATCATTCCCATTTTTGCTTCCTTGATGGCTATTCAGGGTACAACCAAATAGAGATAGCCCTTGAAGACCAAGAAAAGACTACATTCACATGTCTATTCGGCACTTTCGCCTATCGACGGATGCCGTTTGGACTATGTAATGCCCCTGCCACCTTTCAGCGTTGTATGATGAGTATATTTTCTGATATGGTGGGGATAATTCTCGAAGTCTTCATGGATGATTTTTTCGTATTTGGTTATAACTTTGATGAGTGCCTTGAGCACTTGAAATCTGTGCTGAAAAGATGTGAAGAGAAGAACCTTGTGCTGAATTGGGAGAAGTGCCACTTCATGGTTCAAAAGGGAATTGTACTTGGTCACATCGTTTCACAAAATGGAATCGAGGTGGACAAAGCAAAAATTGATCTTATGTCTAACCTTCCACCACCCAAGAGCATACGAGATGTACGGTCCTTTTTGGGACATGCCGGATTCTACAGAAGGTTCATAAAGGATTTCAGTTCAATCTCTCATCCTTTATGTAACCTACTCCAAAAGGAAAATTCATTCGAGTGGAATGAAGAATGTCAAAAGGCCTTTACCACCCTTAAAGGTATGTTGACATGTGCTCCCATAATGCAACCACCTGATTGGAGCCTTCCTTTTGAGATTATGTGCGATGCTAGCGACTATGCTATTGGGGCCGTGCTAGGCCAAAGAAAAGAGAAAAAGCCATGTGTCATCTACTATGCAAGTAGAACCCTAAACTCAGCCCAAGTAAACTACTCCACTACTGAAAAAGAACTTTTAGCCGTAGTTTTTGCCTTGGACAAGTTTAGGTCCTACTTGATTGGATCCAAGATCATTATATTCACTGACCATGCCTCGCTTAAGTATCTTCTCTCTAAGAAGGATGCTAAACCACGGTTGTTAAGATGGATCCTTCTACTCCAGGAATTCGACATAGAAATACGTGATAAGAAAGGAGTAGAGAATGTAGTAGCTGACCATCTCTCTCGACTTGTCCTCACAGATTCCCCTGAAACGGCTGCGATCAATGACATATTTCCTGATGAACAACTTTTTGTTGTTTCCCAATTGCCATGGTATGCGGACATTGTTAACTATCTTGCTACAGGTACAATTCCTACACATTGGAAAAAGCAAGATAAGGATAAATTCTTCATGGAGGTGCGAAAATTCCTATGGGACGACCCATACTTATTCAAGTATTGTCCCCATCAAATCATAAGGAGATGTGTGCCAAATGAGGAACAACAAAGTATCATCTCCTTCTGTCATTCTCAGGCATGTGGTGGCCACTTTTCGGCTAAAAAGACCACAGCAAAAATTCTGCAACGTGGGTTCTATTGGCCCACCATGTTCAAAGACACACATGAGTTTTGCAAAGCATGTGAACCTTGTCAGAAATTAGGAGGAATTTCCCGTAGAAATATGATGCCACTCAATCCCATCTTAATAATCGAAATTTTTTATTGTTGGGGCATCGATTTCATGGGTCCATAATCATCTTCTTTTGGAAACACATACATCTTACTTGCCGTTGATTATGTTTCCAAATGGGTCGAGGCCATCCCTTGCCGGAATAATGACCATAAAACAGTCATTCGCTTCTTAAAAGAGAATATTCTTTCCCGGTTTAGAACACCTCGAGTCATCATAAGTGATGGAGGGTCTCACTTTTGCAATCGCCCTTTTGAAACCTTAATGATGAAATATGGCATAACACACAAAGTGAGCACTCCCTATCACCCACAAACGAGTGGACAAGCTGAGATATCCAATAGGGAGATTAAACACATTTTAGAGAAAACGGTGAACCCCGATCGCAAGGATTGGTCACTTCAGCTTACCGATGCGCTTTGGGCCTACCGTACTGCTTTCAAAACTCCTATTGGAATGTCTCCCTATAGACTTGTCTATGGGAAGGCGTGTCACTTACCTGTGGAGTTGGAACATAGGGCATATTGGGCAATTAAGAAGATGAATTTTGATTCTGACAAGGCAAGCTCGTTGCGCAAACTACAATTAAATGAACTTGCAGAAATCCGGAACGAAGCATATGAGAATGCGAGAATTTACAAGGACAAGACGAAGATATTCCATGATAAGAATATTCTTCGCAAGACATTCACGATCAATCAAAAAGTCCTCATGTATAATTCTCGCCTACATCTATTTCTGAGAAAATTGAGATCTCGATGGACCGGTCCCTACATTGTACAAACTGTCTATCCATATGGGACTGCCGAGCTGTTAAATCCGAGGAACGGCAACATTTTTAAGGCAAATGGGCAGCGATTAAAGCCGTTCTTTGAGAAATTTCCCTCAGAAGGTATGTCCATACCTCTGAATGATCCTGTGTATCAGGATGATTGATCTCCTAGTCTGACGGAGGTATAGAGTAGTTAGGATTAGGATTTTGTTGCTTTTGTTTACTTTTGCTTAGGTTTGTTAGAAGGAGGAAGAATTCCACTTTTCACTTTTTCAGGTACTCTCATTCCTCACTCCCTTTTATGTTTAAATTGCTCTCATGTTTTGTTTATTGCACATCTTTTACATTGAGGACAATGCAAGATTTGGTTGGGGGGTGTAGGATCACTTGGATGAATCCAGCGTTTTGTAACATTTCAAGTAATTATGTGGAAACTTTTCGATTTTTTTCAAAAATTCAAAACTCTTTTGGAAAATTTTGGTTCTATGCACTCAAGATGATATGAGCATAAGAAGAGGAGATATGAAGTGTATGAGGTTGTAAATCTTGATCTTCTCTTGGCATAATGGTTTTATAGGAGAATTCCCCTAATTCTGTGATCGATAGAAAATCTGAACACTTTTACACGTAGTCCACATTACACAATTTTCATAGGTTGAAGGGATTATGTGATCTATGGATTAGCTAGACTTTGAATCAAGGTGTTGAGAAGTCAAGCCGGGGTACTTTGTCCATCCTTGTCCATGGGAAAACAATGCAAGATTTTAATTTCTAAAAATCCTATCTAAATTAAAAGAAAAAGGAAAAGGAAGGATGAAATTGGGAATGATGGAAAACTAGTGGAAAATTCCGATTAGGGCTACCTACTACCAATCGGGGATGGTCTACCCGTAACCAAAGCCGGAAATGAGACGTAGTGTGAAAGTCGTCGGAAGGACGGTAAGGCAAATTCCTGTCATTGGCTTGATGTGGCTCCATGTACCTTGAGATCTATAGTCTAGTTGATCTATGAAGAAGATAATCCTAGAAACTCATGAGATGAATTTTCACTATCTACACTAGATTGAATTTGTTCAAGTTCTTCTGTTTATCAACCAATCAGCGGGAATATCATATGAATGCTTATTATGTCTTGAGGGTTTACGGTTTCAACTTCCATCACCAAATATTTCTGAATCTTACACTTGTATGTCTTGGGATATATAGAATAATGGTTTCTAAAAGAGAGTTGAGTTTTGAAGAATGGAATTAGTTTCACGCATGTTTTGCTCGGGACTAGCAAAATGCTGGTTGGGGGGTGTGTTGAGCTCTTAATTGTGCATATTCTAACCCCAATTCATCACTCATTGTGCGAGGTTTGTATGATTCTAAGGCTAATTAAATGCATGTTTTGTAATTACAGGAATGCGAGTGAACTCTGCTTAATTGAAGGTGAAAAGGCCCATTTAGAACCATTGGAATGAAGATCAAGAAGGACCAAAGAAAGAAGGAAGCAAAAAGAAAAGAAAAGAAGAAGAGCATGAAGACCAATGGCCACGACCGGTAGTCTGACCGGTCAGCCAAGGTAGCCAGACCGGTCAGGACCGGTCGGCCAACCTTGTGCATTTGCTGGACCCAAACAAAATAACAGCCCGACCGGTCGTGACCGGTCGGCCAGGCCAGTCCGACCGATCAAGACCGGTCGGCCAGAGAGTTTTTCTTCCTCCAGAGGTCGCTGGACTGTTTTCCCATTGAGGCACAACCGGTCGTGACCTGGTCGGCCATGTGAATTAAAACGGAAATTTCTAATTTCAGTCCGATTTTCTCTGCGCACTGCGTAACTCTTACGCAGATTCTCGATTCTTCTGAAGTTGCGGAGCTTCCCTACTATAAAAGGACACCTAGGGATCATTCCTAGGGTATCTTAGAAAGGTTGAAGCAAGGTTGGAGGCGGCGGAAGTGGATTTCGGAGTTCCACAACTCCTTCTAGTTTGTTTTACTGTTTTTATGAGTTTTTTTTTTGTTGTTTCATGTTTCCTTGGATCATGAGCAGCTAAACCTCTTAGCTAGGGCTAAGAGGTGAAGCTTGTAGTGGATCCAAGATGTTTCAATTCGTATTCAGTTGGTTTTAAGTTTGGAATTCATGTTTATGAACTATGGTTTGAAGTTTATACAAGCTTTAAGTAATTTTTCTTAGTCTTATGATGACTCATGGATGTTTGGGAGAATTACTTAAATTCTTAATTGGTTTGCATCAGTCTAGACCTGTATGATCCGAGGAATTAGAGTGCGCTCTAGTACTATGATCTTCATGTGGGGACTTCCTACCAAAGTTCTACTTTTCTGAATTTCTGTAATGTGTATGGACTATGTATGTGATTTGAATCAAGTTCAAATTGTAATCTAGCCTTGTCTTGTGACAGGACTTGAGGATGGTTATGATTGTGAACTGAACCTTTTGGAATGGGGACTGACCTATGCAATTGAGCATGCTCAGCTCAGCCTACATTGAGTGAATCCTATGCATTGAACTTACATATGACAGATTGTTTGGTTTAACAGCTCTATCATCTGACTAGATAGATCTTAATATCGATTCTAGTTGAGAAAGTGAGAAACCACAGCAGATTGAACATCAAGGATTGCTACAAGTGGATCCTTGAACCCCTAGTGCCTTTTTATAATTACTTATCTTCAATTTAATTCAATTTTGTTACTCAAATCAAATCTATACAAAATCTGGTTATTAGCTTTCAACAGACACTTTTGGATGTATTTGTGAAATCCTACATAAGTCCCTGTGGATCGACCTCGGTCTTACCGAGTTTATTACTACATCGCAACCCTACACTTGGGGAAGCAAACAACCCACTTAGGCTTGAAAGCCGAAGTGTTAATCGCTTACGTAGTTTAATTTATTGAATTGTTTAAGTAGGCGAAAAGAGTTTTAAAAAAAAAAAAGGTCCTAACATCCCCTCCTATAGGTTTAGTCGTAATTCTAGTTGCACTTTAAGCTTCCGCATGTGTATGCATAGGGTGTCGTGTTAGACTACTCGACGCAATTTCAAAAACTCCTAAAAATCTATACTTTATTCAAATTAGAACTTCAAAATCCAAAGTTAAGTAAAGGGTACTTGCATAAAGGAATTAAAACATTGAAACTAACTACAAACTTCACCTCTTAGCTCTAGCTAGGAGGTTAACTAGAAGAAAGCATGTTAAAACTAGAACTAGAACTAGAAGAAGATGAAAACTAGTTGTAGGAGGCTAGGCTAGGAAGCCTCCTAGGTTTTGATCTTTTTGCTCCCCACGTTGCTAGATGCTGTTGTAGACAAATTTGGCTTTAAAGAGAAGTGAGGAATCGTGGTCGCATCTCCAAAATGCGACCAGCCCAGCTCGTGCTCGACGAAAGGGGTCGCATCTCCAAAATGCGACCAGCCCGGCTCGCGCTCGACGAAAGGGGTCGCATCTCCAAAATGCGACCAGCCCGGCTCGTGCTCGACAAAAGGGGTCGCATCTCCAAAATACGACCAGCCCGACTCGCGCTCGACGAAAGGGGTCGCATCTCCAAAATGAGACCAGCCCGGCTCGCGCTCGACGAAAGGGGTCGCATCTCCAAAATGCGACCAGCCCGGCTCGTGCTCGACAAAAGGGGTCGCATCTCCAAAATACGACCAGCCCGGCTCGCGCTCGATGAAAGGGGTCGCATCTCCAAAATGCGAGCACTCTTGATATGAGCAGCTTCCGTCATGTGAGCAGCCCTGGTCTCTGGTCTCTGGTCTCTGCTCTCTGGTCTCTGGCGAGGACGTCCTTCAGCTCATAGTACCAGCAGCCTATATAGGCCGATTTTGGCCTGTTTCTATTTATAGCTCCGAACCATGGGAGATTTCCATCAAGAGACGTAATCAATTAGACGTGTAAAGTGGTTAGGCTGTCTCCTTATCTAAGGATTAACAGGATAAGTGCCTTATCCCCTAAAATCAGTAGTGATCTTAACGGCTTGCGTAACAGACTGGATCACCCGGATCTGCATAAATAGATGACCCCACAGATGATAAAGGTACACAATCTCTAAGCCTACATTACACACTTCATCTTACTATCACAGTACCCGTACTGACTTTGCCATCGGAGGGCCATAAGCCGGGCCAACCGGGGTGGTCTTAACCTTTCTTGGTGATTGCAGGTTTTCCAATCTACACCATTCATCTCCGATTGGAGGTCAGACAACAAAGAATCAAAGTTGGTCTCTGACCAACATCTGTTAGCCAATTTTTGGCGTTAACAGATTGGCGCCGTCTATGGGAACGACTAAATTGTTCTCGCCTATTTCTTCCTTCGTCGTTCAGTCATCTTCTCCCTTTTACCTAATCAATGGTTAGCATCATCTACCACACATGCTCAACCAAGAGTTGGTGGATCATTTCACACGTGCATCTCCACCAGTCTCATCTTCCTCTCCAGCACTCTAACGTCAGGAGGGGCCCACATCTCCACCAAGCCGCTCAGTCGTCCATCAGTCAAGGACGTCGCACCCATCATCGATGGCCTTCATCTTGCATGTACATCCCGTCTTCCAAAGACCAGGGCATCATAAGTGTACAACCCCTCATCCAACGTTCCTGATTCCACGTCACCTAGCCTTCATAAGTGTAAACATCCAACCTAATGGTGGACATCATCAACGCCCAACAAGTGGGCCATCTTCAATCATCAGCACCTGATCAACCAACGATGCAGATGGGCGTCCATCCTCTCTGTCCAGCAGGATCTGCATTCACATGTCATGCAACCATCACATCTTCTCAGCTCCGACATTCCGCAGCTGTCTGGAACGTGCAACCCCCTCAAAGCCCAGCCGTTGATCACACCTCATAGATTTGCCCCGTTCATCAGCATGAGAAACCTCAGCCACAAAGTTGCCTCATCCAGAACCTTGTCACAGACTCTGATATGCCAAAATTGATAAACGACTTGGATTTCTCATAAGACTCCTCGGTGGATCCCACCTAACGTCCATAGCAAAATCGCGCTCCTGCATCTGTTTCGAGAGTATCCGTCATAGCGGGACTCACTCCTCACTAGCGGCAATGTCGCACACATCTCCCGCTGGTAGTCCGTGCAGAACCCCTCCAATTCAATCATTCTTAAGTATATCCGGATCTCACGGACCAACTTCACCATCCAACCGTCCATCAGAGCCAGCAAGCTACAACGTCTCCAGCAAATAAAAACCCAGCCGTTGTAGCACATGAAGCTCTTCCCAGCAACCGCTCATCCATCTCATGTGGTCAACCACACCTCCAACTCCATGCTAAGGACACCGTCAACCAACAATGGAGCTTGCATCATCTAACATCCAGCATGGATAATCCATCCTCTTTAACTATCCACTCCAGCAGCTAGGACAGCTCCTTCATTCATGAACCATCACACGCACCACCAGCGACATCCAAACCTTCTATAGTGATGGAACCCATGTTCATGATCCAAACCGTCCATTTGATCCAAGCTTTTAGAAAACT
Organism: Liriodendron chinense; assembly: GCA_003013855.2. NCBI lineage: Eukaryota > Viridiplantae > Streptophyta > Magnoliopsida > Magnoliales > Magnoliaceae > Liriodendron > Liriodendron chinense. Next base: position 3,524,847 of record ML058345.1, read on the forward strand.
TTGATCGTCCAAAGCTTTTTCATTATTTCCTGTTATGCAGCCCGCCAGAGTTCAAGACCTGCTTCGTATTTGAGTTCACAGATCATCTGAATCTCGCAAAACTAATCAATGACTTGGATTTCCTCATCTTACCTCGTAATGGATCACCATTCGTCATCACATGTGGGGCCAGCAACCATCAACGCCGCCCAGCTGATCTTCATCATCCAGCTAGCGGTCATCCACTCCATCTATTGCAAATGGTTCGGCTTGTGGAGGAGATTCCCAAGCCTCAGGAAAAGCATATACTCGAAAGGCATGCCAGAAGCCTTAGCATATTTATTGGGTGGAGAAATCATCCAGCACGTTAAGTTTGGAGCCATCATCTAATCTCTCTCTCTCTCTCTCTCTCACGAAGATGCTAAAGGAATCCATTTCCCTCATAAGGATTCCATCGTTGTAGCGTTGAAGCTCTCGTGCCTCAACAAAATAGAATATGAAGCCTTAATTGTAGGCCTCAAATTAGCAAATATACACGCAATAAGGAACCTACTCATTCACAACGACTCTCAGCTCGTTGTATATCAAGTGCTCAACGAATTCGAGGCAAAGGAGGAGCGGATGGCTTCGTACAAATCTCAGGTACTCATCTTGCTCGCTCAAATTGAACAAATATAAGATAAGTCATATTCCTCGAAAGGAGAACAAGCTCGCAGGTTCTTTGGCAAAATTATCTTCTGCACCTGAGTCCGATCTGACGCAAGCTGTTCTTATCGAGCATCTATCTACCCCAAGTGTCGATCAAGTTGCTCCAGAGCAGCTCGCACATTACTTTTATCTTCCTGTTGGATGGACCCCATCATCCTTTACTCCAAAGCGGATGACTCCCAGATGATAAAAATTAGCTCGATAATTCGCTATCGTGCTGCCAGGTACATCTTACAAAATGAAAAATTGTTACATAAAAGTTCTACTTTACTGTATTTAAAGCGTCTCCATCCAGAAGAAGCACACCGTGTTCTAGATGAAATACACCAGGGGGCATGCGGTAATCATCCCAAAGGACGGTCTCTAGCAAAGCAATGAGACAATGATACTATTGGCCCACTATGAAGGCGGATGCTATCGAATTCTCAAAGAAATGTAACAAATATCAGCGATATTCTCCATTCCCTCATTTACCGTCTGAGTAAATGACGCCGATGGACGGTCCTTGGCCTTTCGCTCAATGGAGAATCAATATAATCAGACCACTACCTATGGGAAAAGGACGTGGCAGTCGATTACTTCACCTCGATCTCCTAGAAGAGAAAATGAACATATCTTGTCTTCGAGTAGTGGCTTATCAACAACGTATAGCCCGTTGTCATAATTCAAAGGTCAAAATCAGGGTTTTCTAGCTCGACAACTTGGTGCTCAGGCAAAACATCGGAACAGCCACTCGGTCATTGCATCTTAACTGGGAAGGCCCGTATCGAGTCATCGAGATTGCTCGACCAGGTACATATTATCTAGAAGACATGCGAGGAAGACCCATACGTCACCCTTGGCACATGGAACATTTACTCTGATATTTTTCATAAAGCATGTGAATATTGGACCATTCCTAAATAAAGACGATCTCTCTCATTTCAGCTGTTCAGCTATGGAATCTATAACTTGGTCACTACTCCATTTTTTGGACCCGAATAGCCCCGAAGGGAATACATACATTCTCTTGGCCAATCTTCTGTCTTGGTAGAATCAAAGCCTCAATCGATAGATCAGTCTATCTCTATGCGAATATGGTCACCAAGACCTCCCAGATTGAGCCCAACTCATTTTCATGAGTTGAGTAAAACATTATAGCATGAAGTGACTAAGTCATCTGCTCACCGCAGGGCCAAAGACTCAATTGATAGGCTAGCCTATCTCTATGCAGAAAGCTGACACTTATAAATGCATGCTCAATCATGTACAGCTTCTCCTCCGAAAATAGGCGGTTACATATACATACAAGTCCTTCGCGTAGCTCCTCAACACTAAGGAAAGTCATTATCAGATTGTTCAATAGCGAGCCTCCTCCGTTTATAGTTCATCTCAGATCCCCGAGCAATGCCATCCGATCAACATGCGAGCAGCTCGGCTCGTGAGCACTCCGGACATATGACCACTCTCTCGTCATGAGCACTCCTGACGTATGACCACTCTCGTCATGAGCACTCTTGACATATGAGTAGCTCCTGAACATGCGACTAACATTATGGCCTTTGGGGTCGGAGCCTGCTTCGGACTCCCAGTTGCCGGAGACGTAAAACCATTTTTTCCTCCATCCAGGGTAATTGGAGGAGGGGTTCCCCAGAACGAAGTTATTCCGGTGCCAAAAGCAAAGTCATTCTATTGTTATTTATACCCTGCAGCCATTCTGAATGAAGGCTAGAGAGCCATTCTTCTGTTATTTATACCCTGCAGCCGAAAATTCGAAAATGAAGAAAATTCTGCAGGGTATGATATTTATACGCAATCATTTCTTTGATTTGGTTGACACGCGGCAGCCTCTCATCCGGCACAACAGACGAACGGGCACAAGCATTAAATACGGAGACACGTGGCGACCGAAGCCTCATTTCTTGCGGTAGGAAAAGCTGCGTAGAAGCTGGCCATCATAAATGAAGAATCATGCACGATTCTTTCCCAGCAGTCAGCTACGCATACAAACAAAACCCTTAGCATAGTTCCTCAACGCCAAGGGTTTGGGGGGCACTTGTTGTAGACAAATTTGGCTTTAAAGAGAAGTGAGGAATCACGGTCGCATCTCTAAAATGCGACCAGCCCGGCTCGTGCTCGACGAAAGGGGTCGCATCTCCAAAATGCGACCATCCCGACTCGTGCTCGACGAAAGGGGTCGCATCTCCAAAATGCGACCAGCCCGGCTCGCGCTCGACGAAAAGGGTCGCATCTCCAAAATGCGACCAGCCCGGCTCGCACTTGACGAAAGGGGTCGCATCTCCAAAATGCGACCAGCCCGGCTCGCGCTCGACGAAAGGGGTCGCATCTCCAAAATGCGACCAGCCCGGCTGGCGCTTGACGAAAGGGGTCGCATCTCCAAAATGCGAGCACTCTTGATATGAGCAGCTTCCGTCATGTGAGCAGCCCTGGTCTCTGGTCTCTGCTCTCTGCTCTCTGCTCTCTGGTCTCTGGCGAGGACGTCCTTCAGCTCATAGTACCAACAGCCTATATAGGCCGATTTTGGCTTGTTTCTATTTGTAGCTCCGAACCATGGGAGATTTTCATCAAGAGACATAATCAATTAGACGTGTAAAGTGGTTAGGTTGTCCCCTTATCTAAGGATTAACAGGATAAGTGCCTTATCCCCTGAAATCAGCAGTGATCTTAACGGCTTGCGTAACAGACTGGATCACCCAGATCTGCATAAATAGATGACCCCACAGATGATAAAGGTACACAATCTCTAAGCCTACATTACACACTTCATCTTACTATCACAGTACCCGTACTGACTTTACCATCGGAGGGCCATAAGCCGGGCCAACCAGCGGTGGTCCTAGCCTTTCTTGGTGATTGCAAGTTCCCCAATCTACACCATTCATCTCCGATTAGAGGTCAGACAACAAAGAATCAAAGTTGGTCTCTGACCAACATCTATTAGCCAATTTTTAGCGTTAACAGATGCCTTAGAAAGAGAGTGGAGGTGGCCTTTTATAAGAGAAATCCCACACCGACTTGGAATCTTTGAGAATCCACATAAAACTTTCGCAATCCGAGTGTTCGCTTCCCCAAGTGTAGGGTTTCGATGTAGTAATAATCTCGGTAAGACCGAGGTCGATCCACAAGGACTTATGTAGGAATTCACAAATACTTCCAATAGTTTCTATTGAAAAGCTAACAATCAGATTTGAGATGATTGATGTAAATAGTAACTTTGAACTAAACTGAAGTAATCAATTAATAAAAAGGCACTAGGGTTTTAAGGATCCACTTGTTGTAATCCTTGATGCTCAATTCACTATGGTCACACACTTTCTTAACTAGAATCGAAATTAAGATCTATCTAGTCGGATGATAGAACAGTTAAACCAATCCATCTGTCATATGTAAGAACAACATATATGGTTCACTCAATGCAAGCTAGGACGAGCATACTCAATTGCATAGGTCAATCCCAATTCCAATAGGCTAAGATCACAATCATAACCATCATTCAATCTTTTCACAAGACAAAACTAGATTATGATTTGAACTTATTCAAATCACATACACAGTCCCATCTAGTACAAAATTTTCAGAAAAGTAGAACTTTGGTAGGAAGTTCCCACATGAAGATCATGAATCTAGAGCGTATTCTGATTCCTCAGATCATACAGGTCTAGATTAGTACACAACAATTAAGAACTTAAGCACTTCTTCCAAATATCTATGAGTCATCATTAGACTAAGAAAAACTACTTAGAACTTGAATTAAACTTCAAACCATTGTTCATAAACATGAAATCCAATCTTAAAACCAACTTAAACGAATTGAAACATCTTAGATTCACTACAAGCTACACCTCTTAGCCCTAGCTAAGAGGTTTAGCAGTTCATGATCCAAGGAAACATGAAACAAACTAAGGAAAACATAAAAACAGTAAACAAACTAGGAGGAGTTGTGGAACTCCGAAATCCACTTCCATCGCCTCTCACCGTGTTGGTTCTGTTCTAGGATCCCCTAGGAACAATCCCTATGTGTCCTTTTATAGTGGGGAAGCTCCGCAACGTCGGAATCTTCCAGAATTTGCGTAAGGATACGCAGTGCGCAGAGAAAATCGGCGCCCAAAATAGAAACTTTCTATTTTAATGCATGGCCGACCGGTCTGGACCGGTCGGACTGGGCTGGCCGACTGGTCACGACTGGTCGGACCTCTTCTGGGATAGTCCAAGGAGCTCACTGGAGAAAAACATGATCTGGCCGACCGGTCAAGACCGGTCAGCCCTGTTGTGTTGCTGGTCCAGAGGAGAAACAAGAAGTGGTTGACGGTCTAGACCGGTCGTGGCCCCCCTGGCCGACCGGTTAAGACCGGTCTTGGCCTGTTTCTTCTGCATTCTCTTCTTCCATTCTTCCCTCTCTGCTTCCTTCTCTCTTCGGCCCACCTTGGGTCTTCATCCAAGGCTCTTAAAGGGATCTTTTTAGTCTTCAATTGGGCGGGGTTCATCTCATTCCTACAATCATAAAATCATGCATTAGATTAGTCTTTAAATCATGAAAACCTTGCATAATGAGTGATGAATTGGGGTTAGAATATGCACAATTAAGAGCTCAACACCGAGGCAGTTGTCGATCGGTCGGAGGTGGGCTTCGACCGGTCAGAGCTCAATGGACAACGAACATAAGAGAATTTTCTCCTGAATTTTACTGTAGTGACTGGTCTGTCGACGGTCGATGCACTGTAGCAACGGGTCTAAAAAATGTCCAGCAAGGTTTGCACTTTAACACTAAATTTCTGACCAGTCTATCGACCTGTTGAGACACTATAGCAACCGATCGGCCGACCGGTTGAGAATGGTGAAAATCTGTCCAGCGTGTGCAACTCCCAAGTCTTGAATTTTTTATCGGTCTGGTGACCGGTCTAAGGGGCTGTTTCTTCACGATTCTTGGTCTTCTCTTCTCCTCTCTTTCTTGCTTCTTTCCTTCCTCTTTTGGCTCTTCCTTATATGATATTCAATATGTATTTTAGTAGTCTTTGAGCATCAAATCCTTGAAATATCTCTTTCCTTCCTACAATCACAAATTCATACACAAGATGGGTCTTTTATCATAGAAGTATGCATAATGTGATGATGAAAAGGGGTTAGAATATGTAATATTCATGACTCAACACACCCCCGAACCAGCTTTTTGCTAGTCCCCAGCAAAACATGCGTGAAACAAGTTCAACTTTTCAAAACCCAACTCTCTTTCAGAAATTATGCTTCTACAAACTCCAAGACATACAAGTGCAAAATTTAGAAAAACTGAGTGATGAAAGTTGAAATCTTAAACTCCTAAGCATAACAAGTGCTCACATAGAATTCCTACTAATTGATTGATAAATAGAGGAATCCGAACAAGTTTAATTTAGTGTGCATAGTGAATGTTCATCTCATAATTAGTTTCCAGGATTACTTTCTTCCTAGATCAATCAAACTAAAGATCTAAAGGTGTACATCTCAACCAAATTCCTATGACAAGAATTTGCCTTATTGTTCCTTCGATGGCTTTCACACTACTTCCCATTTCCAGCTTTGGTTACGGGTAAACCATCCCCTGGTTGGTAATAGGTAGTCCTTCTTGGAATTTATCAACACATATTCAATAAAATCACTTTTTATTTTTCTTTCATTCACTATAAATATAGATAGGATTTTTAGAAATCCATATATTTCATTCTTTTTCTTACTTTACATGACCAAGGATGAACAAAGTTCCCCGGCTTGGTTCCTTAACACCTTAAATCTCAGCCTAGCCAATTTACAAATCTACATAATCCCTTTAAACCATGAGAATCGTGTAATGTGAACTAGATTCAAAAGTGTTCAAACTTTCTACCAATTAACTCAACAGGGGAATTCATATAGAAAACTATCATATTACAAGAAATTCAAGGCTTTCAAAATTAATCACTTAATCTCTCTTTCTTTTATACTTAATCCCAAGTGCATAGAAACAAAGTTTTCCAAAAGAATTTTGAATTTAGAAAAGTAAAATTTTTTCTACATAATTGCTCGAAATGTCACAAAAACTATCTAGATTCATCTGAGGAATCTCACTCCCAACCAAAATCTTACATTGTCCTCAATGTAACAAGATATGCAATATGCAAAACATGAGAGTAATGATAGAAAACAAAGGAGAGTGAGAATGAGAGTACCTGAGGTAGCAAGTTGATCAATTCTAACATCTTCCATTGTCTTGATGAGACTTATTCAATCCTAAATGCAAAAAAATAAATCCAAACCTACCTACCTACCTTTGATTAGTCCGATCGACTACATGATCAAATTTGAGCAGGATTTTCATGAATTTCAGCAAGTTTCTCATGATGACCATCCAAAGTCCTGCTCGACAGTAGACATGGGTGTTTTGCATCATTGAAGTCTAATCGTAATATGCGCCACATGCATGAAAGGAGGAGATAAGAGCAACAAAAAGATATCTCTTCAAATTCTAAACTGGGTTGTGATTGATTAAAAACGAGTCTTCCCAATTGTTTGCTTCCCCAAGTGTAGGGTTGCGATGTAGTAATAATCTCGGTAAGACCGAGGTCGATCCACAAGGAAGGAGGTAAACTGATAAGTACCTAATATTGTATAATTAACCCTGGTTGTTAAGGGCATTATCATTGTTTTCCAGTTAATTATCCCTCATTATGTGAATTTTCTGTTTTCAGGTGATCAGGAGAGGTTGGACAAGATCTGAGCTAATCAGGGCGATTAAAGGCCCCAAAGTGATCAAGATAAAGTATGTGGCGATCCTGAAGGAAGTTGAACCGTAAAGATCAAAGGACCATCATGTTCTGCGGTTTAGACGGTCAAGATTGGATGTCCACATGTAGGGCCAACCGTATGTGCATCAAGCAAGAGGAAATATTTCCACCATCACACGTAAAGTGACCAGCCCTCACATGTGCCAACATGGAGAAGGCTTCAACCTTCTTCATATGTCTAGCAAAGTGGGCCATCACACAATCATCTAGTAAGGGACCCCACATGCCATCCACGTCTATTATCCAGCACATGTGGATCCATCAGGACAGTGGAGATGTCTCCATTCCTAGTAGCTATGGTGGACCCCATCTTCACCGCCCAACAGAGCTTGCACGTGCATCACATCAGCAGGACCCACCTTGCACATCAGCAATAGTTGCTCTCGCCCACCCATCCATCTGTTCACTCCACCGTCCAGCACAAGTGGTCCCCACCTTCACACGTGCAGACCACTCCAGATTCTCAGCCGTCCAGTATTGCAGCACATCTGTTGTGCATCACCATCAACACCGTCCATTCATCTTGGAACGGCCAGCATCAAGTGGACCATCTCCAGCAGACCGTCCAGTGGACCATAGCAACGGACAGCACTTGCACAACCATCCATCAACCAGATGGGTTGTCCAAGTCCAGCTGGTGGACGTCATCAACTCCATCAGGTGCTCTAGATTTCACATCAATTCCACTCATGCTGACCTTGCAACGTCCATCTCCTTCGTCCAACGTGCAACATTCCAGCAGATCCTCAGCCATCCATCAAGATGGGCTCCAAAATCCAGCACCGTCCATCCAATCTGCAAACAGTAAGAGACCCCACCTGCAATGCATGTCCACCGTCCATCTTCAAGGCAGTTGGACATAATCCAGCAGCTTCCGTCACCATCCAACAGCTGTTCCAAACAGCAACCTGCACCATCAATGCCAACAATGGAGAAGCCTCCCATCTCCCAAACGTGTAAGAGAGGAGCTCTCTCTCTCTCTCTCTCTCTCTCTCTCTCTCTCTCTCTCTCTCTCTTTCTCTCCACCCTTGCACATGTTCCAGCAAGAGGAGCTCTCTCTCTCTCTCTAGCTCTCTCTCTCTCTCTCTCTCTTTCTCTCTTCCCAACACATGTCTCTCTCTCTCTCTCTCTTGCTCTCTTCCCAACACATCTCTCTCTCTCTCTCTCTCTCTCTCTCTCTCTCTCTCTCTCTCTCTCTCTCTCTCTTCCCAACACATGGAGTGCCACCTAGGCTTGGGAGCCTCTCAAAAGTCTATAAAAGGAGGCAATCCCTTCTCATTCTCATCATCTCATCCCTCAAATCCCATTCTCTAAACTCCTCTCTTCTCTTCTTTAGTTTTCTTTCTTTCTTTTGTAGTGTAGAGTAGTGTAGAATTTTCTTTCTTAGTGAGTTTTAGTCTTCCATTGTAACATGGTTGGCTAAACCTCTAGCTAAGGTTAGGGGTGAATCCTTTGAAGAAATTTACAAGCTTTGGTTCTTTTAGTTCAATATTGTGTGGTGTAAATGTTGGAGTTCTCTTTGGTTGATTGGTTTGGTTATCCACCTTGGCGGATGCTATTGTTGTGCAAGCCCCTTGATCCATCGTCGACTCCGGGCACGTTGGATGCTTGGGATCCCTTATACACCAATTAGCTAGTTCATGATCGATAAAGTCCCTTGATCCATCGTTGACTCCGGGCACGTTGGATGCTTTGCATTCCCTACGGTCATCGAGCTAGTGTACGTAAAGTCATCGATCTGTAAAATCCCTTGATCCATTGTAGACTCCGGGCACATTGGATGCTTTGGATTCCCTGCGATCGATAGATGAGATCTTAACGGTTGGATCGGTCAATCAAAGCCTCCTATCTTGTAAGTATGCATTTGATCATATGAATTGTGATCTTGTCGGTTGACTTGTTGGCAAAGTTGTTGATCTGTACAATTCCTTGATCTATTGTCGACTCCGGGCACAGTGGATGCTTGAAATTCCCTGCGATCAACTAATGAGTGCTTCATGGTGTTCAGATCACCATCTTTTATGAAATATGCAAATGGTTTAACTGTTTCATCTTCCGATTGGAATGAATCTTTATTCAATTCCAGTTGAGTTATAGTTGGACCAATAAATCAAATCTTGTGAATGAATCAAAGGTGAATCCTTGATGCTTTAGCCCCTTTTCTATTTTTGTCTTCCACCACACACAACTTGCTCCACTCTCGTGGATAATTCAGATTTTATCTCTCCCACCTAAACTAATTCCTCTAAGTGTTCTTAACCCTAATCTCTGTGGATCGACCTCGGTCTTACCGAGTATTTTACTACTTCGCTACCTGCACTTGGGTGTGCAATCTTCGGGTTATAGCAAGTTTTTGGCGCCGTTACCGGGGATTGTAACGGTTCAAGAATATTTTTGGAATTTGTTTTTTGTACATATATTGTTAATAGTCTACTAACTTCTTTTATTTTGTTGCTCTCAGGAATTACTCATAGCCAAGTGTTCTTCTTTCCGAGTAACCTCTTTCCTTATCTCCTTGTTTAGTGTTTATGTATAAGTGGACTCGTGATCACACAAGACGTCTTCTAAGTGACGGAATTTTAGTTGAAGGTCTATCCAATCACGGTGTTAGAAAACTTCCTGATACTTGTGAATTAACCATAAACATGGCCGAGAATGAAAACGAATATGATCAAGATGAGAATGAAGTACACAATGAGCCACCATTTAGGAGTTTACGTGATTACTTGCAACTTGCAAGAACAAGTACTCCTTCTTGTATGGTTTTTCCAGTGAATGCGGGCAACATTGATTTCAAACCTGGAGTGATATAGTTACTTTCTAAATTTCATGGACTCGACACTGAAAGTCCCTATTTACATTTGAGGGAATTTGATGAAGTAATCGCTACTTTGCATTACGACAACGTTTCTGATGATGTGGTTAGGTTAAAACTATTTCCTTTTTCTTTGAAGGAGAAGGCCAAGTCTTGGTTACACTCCTTAAGGCCCAAAACCATAGGGATATGACAAGAGATGACTAAGGAATTTCTTAAAAAGTTTTTCCCTATTCATAAGACCAACACCTTGAAACGAGATATAATGAATTTCTCCCAAAGGGAGAATGAAACTTTTTTTCAGTGTTGGGAACGTTTCAAGGAACTCTTACTTGCCTACCCACATCATGGCTACGAAACATGGTGCTTGGTTAGCTCCTATAATGGACTGAGCCCAGTCATGTGCTAATTCGTAGAAATGATGTGTAATGGGGAGTTCATGAGCAAAGGTTCTGATGAGGCTATGGAAAACTTTGATTTCTTAGCAGAAAATTCCCAATCTTGGGACACATCTGACAAACCCGCTAAGACCAAGCCTGGGCCCAACAAAAAAAGAGATGTTTATCTTTTAACCGAGGATGACGATGTCAATGCAAAGATAGCAGGGCTCACACGTAAAATAGAAGCCATGAAATTAAGGAAGGTAACGCTATTAAAACTAGGGAGACTGAAAGTGTTTGTGACATTTGTAAGAGCGATGCACACATTACTAAGGGTTGTCCTACAATCCCAGCTCTTCAAGAAGTGTTGCACGAACAAGCCAATGCCATGAATACTTATCAAAGACCTTTTAATGCCCCAGTGTCAAACACGTATAATCCTAATTGGCGGAACCATCCCAACTTCAGTTGGAGAAACGGACCGACTGCCAATGCTGGGAATAATCCTCAGGTGCCTTCCACTAGTACTCCTTATGTGCCCCCACAAAGGAAGACTCCGGAGGACACCGTGCAAAATCAAATCAATCAGAGCATCATGCAAACCCTCCAAGAGCTTAAAACTTCAATGGAAAGATTCGAATCTCGCCTAATTGGACTCGAATCATGCCAGAATGTTAGGGAGCGAGGGACCTTTCCGGCCCAACCTTAACCTAACCCGAGGGGACAGTATGAGGTGAATGATTCGGGTTCTTCCAACCCTCATGTTGAGCATGCTAAATCTGTCACCACCCTAAGAAGTGGTAAGGTGATTGAAAAAGAAATTCCTAGGACAGTTGATAAACCTAAGGAATCATCTAAATCGAAGAGTGATGACAGATCTAGTGATGATCAACCTAAGAAGGAGACAGAGCATGTTTTCGAACCAATGGTCCCGTTTCCCCAACGCCTACTCTCATCTAAAGCAATGGTTAAAGCTCAAGATGTCTTGGAAGTTTTTAAACAAGTGAAAATCAACATACCCTTATTGGATGCAATCAAGCAAATACCTTCATATGCCAAGTTTCTGAAAGATCTTTGTACTATTAAGCGCAAGCTCAATGTACAAAAGAAAGCCTTTTTGACTGAACAGGTCAGTGCTATCATTAACCAGAACTCTCCCCCAAAATACAAAGATCCAGGTAGTCCTACTATTACTTGCATAATAGGGAACTTCCGGGTCGAACAGGCACTTCTTGACTTAGGGGCGAGTGTCAATCTTATACCCTTCTCGGTGTATGAACAGCTGGGACTCGGTGAATTGAAACCCACCAGAACCACCTTGCAACTTGCGGATCGATCTGTACGGATACCGAGAGGAGTAGTGGAAGATGTGTTGGTACAGGTCGACAAATTCTACTTCCCAATAGACTTCATCGCCTTGGATACCCAACCTGTAGCAAATGTTAGCACCCAGATACCTGTTATTCTTGGCCGACCATTCTTGGCAACTTTCAATGCTGTGATCAACTGCAGGAATGGGTGGCAATATGAAGTTAGAGCTAAATGTTTTCAACATGTGTAAACAACAAGGGAATGATGATGAGATCCATGAGGCCAACTTGATCGATACCCTCATGGAAGAAAAATTCCTTCTAACCTCTCTGTCCGAACCCTTAAAAGCATGTCTAGCCCACTTCGCTGATTCTGATGATGAGATAATTTTGGAAGTGGTGAATGGATTGTTAGAATCCACCCTTGTGCATGATACAAACCAGTGGAGGCCTCATTTTGAAAAACTTCCTCTAAATGATTCACGACCTCTACCATCAAGAATTGAAGCACCAAAGCTTGACCTGAAGCCATTACCTTTGGAACTGAAATATACAGACTTGGGTCAAGACAATACTTTTCCTGTGGTTATTTCATCTCACCTTGATAAAGACCAAGAGAACAAATTGATCAATGTTCTTAAGGAACACAAGGATGCCATAGGTTGGACAATTGCTGACATCAAGGGAATTGATCCCCTGACTTGTACCCATAGGATACACCTCGAGGAGAATGCTAAACCCTCTAGACAACCACAACGGAGATTGAATCCAAACATTACTGAAGTGGTTAGAGCTGAGGTCCTCAAGCTATTGGATGTGGGTATCATCTACCCTATTTCAAATAGCCAATGGGTAAGTACAACCCAAGTGGTACCTAAAAAATCTGGAGTTACCATAGTTGGGAATGCAGACAATGAGTTGGTGCCAACTAGAGTCACTACTAGTTGGAGAATGTGTATCGACTATAGGAAACTGAATACTGTTACCAGGAAGGACCACTTTCCTTTACCATTCATTGATCAAATGTTAAAGAGGTTAGCTGGTCACTCCTATTACTGTTTCCTAGATGGGTACTCTGGATACAACTAAATAGAGATCGCCCTAGAAGATCAAGAGAAAACCACATTCACTTGTCCATTTGGCAACTTTGCGTACAAGAGGATGCCTTTCGGACTGTGTAATGCTCCTGCCACTTTTCAGAGATGCATGCTCAGCATTTTCTCTGACATGGTTGGACATTTCTTGGAAGTCTTCATGGACGACTTCTCGGTATTTAGTTGTTCCTTTGATGAATGTTTGAACCATTTACAATTGGTCTTAACAAGGTGTGAAGAAAAGAATCTTGTTTTGAATTGGGAAAAGTGTCATTTTCTGGTTCAAAAGGGAATTGTTCTTGGACATATTATTTTGTCCAACGGAATAGAAGTAGACAAGGCAAAGATCGACTTAATTGCCAACTTATCGGCTCCCATAAGTGTACGAAACATTCGTTCTTTCTTGGGTCATGCAGGATTCAATAGGAGATTTATAAAGGACTTCAGTATATCTCTCGTCCATTATGCAATCTCCTGCAAAAGGATGCTCCATTCGAGTGGACCAATGACTGCCAAGAAGCTTTCACCAAGCTTAAAGGCATGTTGACCAGCGCACCGATAATGCAACCACCCGATTGGACGATACCTTTTGAAATCATGTGTGACGCATATGACTACGCTGTTGGGGCATTTTTTGGGCAAAGAAAAGACAAGAAGCCCTATGTTATATACTACGCAAGTAGAACCTTGAATAGTGCGCAAGTGAACTACTCTACTACAGAAAAGGAACTCCTTGCCGTAGTCTTTGCACTTGACAAGTTCAGGTCCTACTTGATTGGGTCCAAAATTGTGATTTTTACTGATAATGCGGCTCTCAAGTATCTTCTTTCTAAGAAAGATGCTAAGCCTCGCTTGCTCAGGTGGATCCTTTTGCTCCAAGAATTCGACCTTGAGATCCAAGACAAAAAGGGAGTAGAAAACGTAGTGGCTGATCACTTGTCTCGCCTAGTACTCTATGATTCCGTAGAGACGACACTGATAAAGGACACTTTCCCTAATTAACAGTTGTTTGAAGTGTCTTAGCAACCTTGGTTTGCTGACAGTGTTAACTATCTTGCTGTAGGAAGAATTCCGAGTCATTGGACCCCACAAGATAAAAGGAAATTTTTCACAGAGGTACGCAACTTTTTCTAGGATGATCTATATTTGTTCAAATACTGCCCAAATCAGATCATAAGGAGGTGTGTTCCAGATAATGAACAAACCAGTGTCATCTCCTTTTGCCATTCTTATGCATGTGGTGGTCATTTCTCTTCTAAGAAAACCGGTGTTAAGATTCTCCAGTGCAGTTTCTACTGGCCTTCAATATTCAAGGATACCCATGTTTTTTGCAAAGCATGTGGCCGTTGTCAGAAGTTGGGAGGAATCTCCCGTAGAAATATGATGCCTTTAAATCCGATATTGATCATCGAAGTTTTCGACTGTTGGGGCATCGATTTCATGGGACCATTCCCTTCCTCATTTGGATATCTATATATCCTATTGGCTGTCGATTATGTCTCCAAATGGGTTGAGGCAATCCCGTGTAGAACCAATGATCACAAAACGGTTCTACGATTTCTAAAAGAGAATATTCTATCAAGATTTGGGACGCCTCGAGCCATTATCAGTGATGGGGGTACACACTTCTGTAACAGACCTTTCGAGGCTTTGATGAAGAGATATGGTATCACACACAAGGTGAGTACGCCCTATCACCCACAAACAAGTGGTCAAGCAGAAGTTTCCAACAAGGAAATCAAACACATCTTGGAAAAAACTGTGAATCCAGACCACAAGGATTGGTCTCTAAGACTAACCGATGCGTTGTGGGCTTACCGTACAGCGTACAAAACCCCGATTGGAATGTCTCCCTATAGACTTGTCTATGGGAAAGCTTGCCATCTGCCTGTGGAGTTGGAGCATAAAGCCTATTGGGCTATAAAGAAATTCAATTTCAACCTTGACAAGGCCAGCTCGCTTTGCAAACTCCAGCTGAATGAGTTGGAGGAAATCTGGAATGAGGCTTATGATAATGCCAAAATACAAGGAACGAACGAAGGTATTCCATGACAGGAATATCCTTTGAAGTTCTTTCGAACCATCTCAGAAAGTTCTCTTGTACAATTCTAGGCTACATCTGTTTCTGGGAAAGCTGAAATCTCGATGGACCAGCCCTTTTGTAGTCAAAACTGTTTACCCTCATGGGGCTATTGAGATTGAGAACCCCAAAAATGAAAATGTATGTAAAGTGAACGGACAACGTTTGAAGCCCTTTCTTGAGGAATTTGCCCCATAGGAGGAATCCACCCCTCTGGAAGATCCTGTTTATCAGGATTGATCTCCTAATCTGACGGAGATCCCCTTTTGTATACTAGTAGGTTAGTTTGTTTCTTGTATTTTATTTTGGCAACTTGGAAAATTCCAGCGCTTACAAGTATTCATCCTCTCAGGTACTCTTTACCCTCTATTCTTTACATTTTGCTCTCATGTTGCATTTGTCTATGCATTCATTTTTCAACATTGAGGACAATGTTACATTTAGGTTGGAGGGTGTGGAATTCCTGTGAAAAATCTTTCCAATTGTCTATCTCCTTGCTATTTTTCCTATCTCTTTACTATTTTAGGTTATAAAAAAAGGTTTTATGGGAAACATCCTGTTCGTGTTGAACGCACCGTGATAGAGGACCTTAGTTGGAAATCACTGTTGAAACCGACAGATATTCCCTGTTCTCAGAAATCATGAAGGGGATTAAGGCAGCTGGGAGGTGAAGCACACTCTCATGGTATTATGAACAGCATAAGACCCCAAACTGAATTGATCATGGGAAATGTGAGGATGTGGCTCATCTTGTGGCCGAAGGAGTTTGTTGGATGATACGTGGTCTATGTGCATTGCACAAAAGTAACAGAAAATTTTGTGGTTGTATTGACTATAAATTATTATTTCTTTAGCCTTCAAAAAAAAATCTAGGGATTTATGTGATTTATGTGATTTTGAAATAATTTGAATAGTAGAATGAAAAGGCATTTAGTGATGACAATGTTAAAGCTTAGAGTTTAGTTGCTTCAGTAAATTTCAAAATTGAGTTCTTTCCATTAATTTTCTATTAGAAAATGATAAACATTGATTAAGTCATGAATTTTCACAAGTTCACATCTAGCTTGCATTGCCAGGATTTGAGTTCGATACTATAATGTTGACTTGATGATTGTTGAGAGTGATAGAAACCAAGCCTGGAGATCCTTGTCTACTTTGGTTTAAAAAAAAAAGAAAAAAAGAAAAAAAGAAGAGAGAATATTCATCATAATTTGGGGCGATTTTCATTCATTGTCGTTATCATTACAAAACAGTACCATAGTACGAAGTGAGCCTTTTGGAGTCTTCGGCTATCGGTTATTGATTAAAGAAAAAAAAATCAAAAGCTGGAAAAATGTTGAAAAAAAAAAGAGTAGCAAGGTTCGGAATCAGTGACTTGGTTGATCTGAACATTCTCTTCAATCATCAGTGTTAACATGAAAGTAGAAGACTGAACCCCTAGTTGTGTTAAGGCTAGACTTCACCGTGCACCATGGAACTCAATGTTTAGAATGCTTCTATTGAATCATTAATGCTTTGAACCCAATTAAGTTGTTTACTAAGTGACTAGAATCTAAGTTTAAATATTCTCAAAACTATATGCCTTGGAAACTCTACTATTTAGATAGCTTGAAGGATCACATAAATACATTGAACCTTTTCTTCTCTTTATCTTTGTTTTAGTAGGAAATAAGAGAAGTCTCGAGATTGTTTCCATTGGTGAAAACTGTCCAGGATAAAATTGCTAGCATTATTTTGAAAAATCCTTGGATTATTTTCGCATGTTTTGCTCGGGACTAGCAAAATGCTGGTTGGGGGGTGTGATAAGTACCTAATATTGTATAATTAACCCTGGTTGTTAAGGGCATTATCATTGTTTTCCGGTTAATTATCCCTCATTAGGTGAATTTTCTGTCTTCAAGTGATCAGGAGAGGTTGGACAAGATCCGAGCTAATCAGAGCGATTAAAGGCCCCAAAGTGATCAAGATAAAGTATGTGGCGATCCTGAAGGAAGTTGAACCGTAAAGATCAAAGGACCATCATGTTCTACGGTTTAGACGGTCAAGATTAGATGTCCACATGTATGGCCAACCGTATGTGCATCAAGCAAGAGGAAATATTTCCACCATCACACGTAAAGTGACCAGCCCTCACATGTGCCAACATGGAGAAGGCTTCAACCTTCTTCATATGTCTAGCAAGGTGGGCCATCACACAATCATCTAGTAAGGGACCTCACATGCCATCCATGTCTATTATCCAGCACATGTGGATCCATCAGGACAGTGGAGATGTCTCCATTCCTAGCAGCTATGGTGGACCCCATCTTCACCATCCAACAGAGCTTGCACGTGCATCACATCAGCAGGACCCACCTTGCACATCAGCAACAGTTGCTCTCGCCCACCCATCCATCTGTCCACTCCACCGTCCAGCACAAGTGGTCCCCACCTTCACACGTACAGACCACTCCAGATTCTCAGCCGTCCAGTATTGCAGCACATCTGCTGTGCATCACCATCAACACCGTCCATTCATCTTGGAACGGCCAGCATCAAGTGGACCATCTCCAGCAGACCGTCCAGTGGACCATAGCAACGGATAGCACCTGCACAACCATCCATCAACCAGATGGGTTGTCCAAGTCCAGCTGGTGGACGTCATCAACTCCATCAGGTGCTCCAGATTCCACATCAATTCCACTCATGCTGACCTTGCAACGTCCATCTCCTTCGTCCAACGTGCAACGGTCTAGCAGATCCTCAGCCATCCATCAAGATGGGCTCCAAAATCCAGCACCGTCCATCCAATCTGCAAACAGCAAGAGACCCCACCTGCAATGCATGTCCACTGTCCA
Organism: Liriodendron chinense; assembly: GCA_003013855.2. Taxonomy (NCBI): domain Eukaryota; kingdom Viridiplantae; phylum Streptophyta; class Magnoliopsida; order Magnoliales; family Magnoliaceae; genus Liriodendron; species Liriodendron chinense. The sequence goes on from ML058345.1 coordinate 3,542,844, forward strand.
TCTTCAAGGCAGTTCCCTCTCTCCTCACTTTTCTCTCACATGCACTTGGGATGGGATCACATGCACCCAACTTGAGATCACATGCGCTCACACCCCATGGGAGATGCGCCTGGACGCTGATGGGGAGGTGAGGCCTTCTGTGATGTGGCCCGCCTTTTATGTGGCCCGCATTCTGATCAAGAGGACGCTCCTAGACACACATTAATGTCCTCTATCCATCCCCCGGACTGGATTCGCCAACGGTCGATGTTAAGTGGGCCCAAATCAGCAATTTGATAAAAAAGGCCAACACTTAGCCAATATTGCAAACCACAAAAACCCTTCCGAAAGAGCCAGAAACGGCCGAAATCGAGAGGAATCGAGCAGAATTTGACCGAACCCGAGAGGGAGACTTCTCTCCGCCATAACATGCTACACTATAATCATGCATTACAACGAGATTACCTGATCTCAGGATCTCCGAGAAACCTTGATCAGACCATAAACAGGTCCACTACTTAGTTGTTTTTAGCCCCGGGAAGTGCCCTGTTGGCTCAGAAATCGACTTACACTAAACAAATCGAAATGCGATCGCACTGCGACCCTCGTGGACATAATCCACCCCTATCCAAAGACGATCGTGACAGGCATTCACCAAATCCTCCGATCAGATCATAAACAGGCCATGGGAAGTGCCCTGATGGCCCGAAAATCTACTAATGCCAAATGAAATCAATCGCGATCTCGAAGACGCGAGGGCAAAATATTGATGACACAAAGATATATACGAAGTAGATTGATCAAAGCAAATGCATAATTTGTTTGATACACTTAACATCTAGCATAAATGTGATCTTTTCTTGAGCATGCATAAAGCATAATTACTTTGTACTGTACTCATTTGCATCCATTGCATGAATTTATTTCATCTCGGATCGAGTTACGAAACTAAATCAAAGGGGACTATGGTTATCATCGAAAATCGTAACCAAAGAGTTCTAAACGTCTGAAATACTTCATTGTTAAGACCATTTGATGTGAGTCCTGTCCAAGGCGGGATCCGTCAGTTGAGTGGCTAAGCTAATGAGTGCCTTCCAGTAAGTCACCCGCCCCATCAGAGACGGTCACTGGCCCTGGTTGCAGTAAGTGGACGCCCTGGAGTGTATCTTTGAAAGTCATATCGTCCATAGAGACGCGTCATGACACTGAGACATACGACTCGGTCGAAACCCTGTTTGCAATAAGACCCCATGGAGTGCCCTCCAGTAAGTCACCCGTCCCATCGGAGACGGTCACTGGCCCTGGTTGCAGTAAGTGGACGCCCTAAAGTGTATCTCTGAAAGTCATATCGTCCACAGAGACGCATCATGACACTGAGATATACGACTCGGTCGAAACCCTGTTTGCACAAAGACCCCATGGAGTGCCTTCCAGCAAGTCACCCGTCCCATCAGAGACGGTCACTGGCCCTGGTTGCAGTAAGTGGACACCGTGAAGTGTATCTCTGAAAGTCATATCGTCCACAGAGACGCGTCATGACACTGAGATATACGACTCGGTCGAAACCCTGTTTGCACAAAGACCCCATGGAGTGCCTTCCAGCAAGTCACCCGTCCCATCAGAGACGGTCACTGGCCCTGGTTGCAGTAAGTGGACATCGTGAAGTGTATCTCTGAAAGTCATATCGTCCACAGAGACGCGTCATGACACTGAGATATACGACTCGGTCGAAACCCTGTTTGCACAAAGACCCCATGGAGTGCCTTCCAGTAAGTCACCCGCCCCATCGGAGACGGTCACTGGCCCTGGTTGCAGTAAGTGGACACCGTGAAGTGTATCTCTGAAAGTCATATCGTCCATAGAGACGCGTCATGACACTGAGATATACGACTCGGTCGAAACCCTGTTTGCACAAAGACCCCATGGAGTGCCTTCCAGCAAGTCACCCGTCCCAGGGGAGACGGTTACTGGCCCTGGTTGCACTAAACGGAAACCGTGAAGTGTATCCTTGAAAGTCATATCGTCCATAGAGACGCGTCATGACACTGAGATATATGACTCGGTTAAGATCCTAGTTGCTACTCAACTAGGAACGCCCGAAGAGTATGGGACCGACATCTAACTGGTCTTAACAATGGCTTAGTCCATAATAAATCCTAGACTTTGTCTCGGCGACCATGAACTCGAGACTATAATCCCTGACGATTTAAACTACTTGCTCAATCTATCCGAGCTTCATTCCTTTAATATTCCATCTATTGTATAACTGCAATTCATAGTGGAATCTTGTCGCTTTGTGCCGTGGTTTTCTCCCGTAAGGGTTTCCACGTAAAAATCTCTGTGTTGTCTATGCTGTGCTTTATTTATATTTATGCTCCTTTAATGCTTTATTTAACTCATTTATGATACATGCTTGCATTTACTTTTGCCTTCTAATCAAGGGTGATCATCCGTTGATGTAATTAATGGTTCGTGACCAGTTCATAGCCCAGAATGTAAAAGATCTCAGAATCTCTGGAGTAAAATTCACCTCGCGGTGCTTTCTCGTGTATACTTTATGATTGCTTATGATTGTCTATGACTGTCTCTATACTCAGAATTCCCTCAGAATAATGAAACACAGGAAAAAGACTGCCGACGAGCAGTTTCGATTTTTCTAAGCTCTAACAAACTGGCGACTCTGCTGGGGAATCGAACAATACCAGAATCTCTGGTTATTTCTGAGTGAATAGACATTCTATGATAAATCATTCGCAAACACAGAGGTATATGTGAGAAAGCTCCGCTGGGAGAAATGTTCGGTGCCTTTACGGGCGCCAAACTGGCGACTCTCAACGGGAACGTTCTTCCCTTCATCTTTAAAGCAAAAGTGTTCCAAAAGAATTTCAAAATCTCGCATGGTATGTATATGATTTGCACTTATATGCTTTTGTCAGTCATTGAGCCATATCGCGATTGGTAAGGACGTGTCTTCTCTCCTTTCAAAGGTGTGGGGTGTTCTAATGTGCATGTGACTGTGCAGAAAGACAGAAAAGAATCAACCATCAAAGCTATACAAATGACAGCCACTATGTTCTTCCTAGCTTCTGGGGGATTTTACTTCCCTCACCTCGTGACAGCAGAAACAGTGATTCCTGAAGTCGATTGGCAACTCGTCCAGAGAAGCCGATCACCAAAGAAAGCTGAAAGCAGACAAGTGACTTCAGTTAGAGCAGAAACAGCGAAGACACAGAGCAGTGTGAGGAAACAGTGGAAGCCGGTCCGCAGGAATGAAACCCACAATGCTATCAGAGCCACCGTGTCACCCAGGCCAGAATTCTCCTTCGTCGCTGCCGATTTCCCGGTAATGACGGGAACAACACTACTAGTCAAAGCACCGAATCAATTCACTATCCAGGGATTGACCGAGACTACAATGAAGGCATGCTCTACTGAAACCAATATGACCAGTGCTAGACCACAGCGAGTGCAGGTTGCAGTGGTGCAAGTCGTAGAAAGGGAGGAGAGCGACCAAGATGCAGAGCTGCCTCCGATCCAAGAGCAAATAGATGAAATCATTCAGGTCCAAGAAGACACAGTCAGAGAGATCAGAGAAATAAAAGAAGCATTAGTGGCTCTAGTCGCCCAGGGGGCAGTCAGAAGCCCAACCATTCCCTTTGGACAACCACTGGGAGAGTCACAGGATACAACAGGAGAACCAGTAGCCGTAGAACCATAAATTCACCCAAGGAATGTTGCATTCGAGCGTGCACCATCGCAATCATCTCATGCCACGAAAGAAGAGTTGTCCCAGACAGTCGCGAACCTGATGCGTCAGGAAAGAGAAAAGGAGAAGATAGGAAAATATATATATCGGGTACCGTATCCATCCGAAGTTAACGAAATCCCGTTCCCTGACGAATTTAAGCATCCCGACTTCCCACAATTCGACGGGAAAGGGTCACCAGAGGAACATATGACCCAATTCATGACGGTGCTAGGGAATTTGTCCGTAGTACCTCAATATTGCCTCCGATTGTTTGGGTCGACGTTGACTGGAAAGGCATTTCAATGGTATATGTCATTACCCGCAGGGTCTATCAAGACCTAGGATCAGATGCAAGATTTGTTCATTTCCAAATTTTTCTCCACTGAGCGAGAAGTCTCGCTGACGGATTTAGCCTTAGTCCATCAGAGGCAAGGAGAGTCAGTCGAGGCGTTTATTGACAGATGGGGAGCCATAGCGGCGCAATGCCGAGAGTTGCCTAGAGAGCCTGAGCAAGTCAAGATGTGCACCCAAGCCATGGATCCAATAATCTCGTTTGGTTTATCCGGACACAATTTCTCAACGTTCAGGGACCTAGCGACAAAGGCCCATATGGTAGAGGAAGCCGCGCTAAGAACGTAATTCAAAGCGGAGAGACCGAAGCGTGAGATCGGGAAGACGGTCACATCAAGTTACGTCGACAAAAGCAAAGCCTCGAAAGATCGAAAACGGCCACATCCAGAACACGAGATTAAAGGCAAGCCAGCAGAAACTCAGTTCAGAGCCGAAGGGCCACGAAAATCGAAAAAGATGATGATTGTCGGACGGGGCAGGGTAGAAGGACGTTACTCGTTTGACCCAGAAGACCTTATCCCAATAATGGAATGCCTAGTCGAAGAAGGGGAACTACAGTTGCCAGAACTGATTCGACCAGAGGAAGCAGGACAAACGGATACCCCCAATCATTGTAAGTATCATCGAAGCTTGGGACATGAGACGGGAGAATGCCTCATCTTGAAAGGGAAAGTGCAGAGACTGATCAACCAGGGTATCATTAAGCTAACGATAGAAGAAATCAGTCGGGTTACGTCAGCTGTAGTGACAATAGCACCTGCGATACCACCAGTTCATGATGAGAGACTGGTACAAACAACAATGGTACAGGCTATCGAAGAAAGAGAATCGGCAGGACACGACGTCGAATTGTTGGCGATCCGAGAGCAAGTCAGCAAATTGGTCCAAGCACATAGGGAGCTATCCAAACGGATGGGAAAAGTTCAGGAGGCTTTAGCCATCTTGATCTCACAGAAAGCGACCCCTAGTACCGCTCTGCCTGTCCGACAGTTGGAAGAAGAAGCACCGGGGGCAGCCCGTAATGTTGTTGAAGTAAGACAACAGAGCCACACCGAACACATAAACGCACGTATGTCAGGTTCAGACTCCATGATCCCATACGAACTGCTAGGCAATATCTCTTTCACCCTTCGTAACCTGGCTGCAGAAGTTCGCATGATAGAGCAATCCGTTTCGGAAACACGATCTCAAGTAGAAAAGTCAAGACACAGAATGAGAAAGAGGACATGGGTAGACGTAAGAAAGAATCCTAGAAATCGAAAACGAGCGAATCCAGGGCATGAGGCAGAGACCAGTGTAATGAGGACACAAGACAAGGGCAAAGAACCTCAGAAGTCGCGGCACATGACAATCAGTGAGCGAGATGAAAAGAACGGACCGTATTCATTTGACATCAAAGACCTTGTCCCAATTATGGAGCGACTAATCGAAGAAAGAAAATTGCGACTCCCAAAGTCTGTTCGACCAGCAGAAGTAAGACGCGTGGATGATCCCAACTATTGCGAATATCACAGATGCATAGGCCATAAAACTGAGCAATGCTTCGTCCTAAAAGGAAAGATACAAAAGATGATAAACAAAGGCGTCGTCAGTTTGAAAATGGGAGGGTTTGATAAAACCCCGGCCAGTACGGTTCCAGTAGATATCACATAGGAAGAACTTCGCTCGAAGAACTCCATTTCTTAAACTTCAATAATCGTGAACGTTTACAAATAGTCCTGGCGGTTTATAAAGTAGATAGGAATATACTTATATTCACTCATGCATCTACTTCATCTGTATGTTGTGCTTCATACTTGTTTACATGTTCACTCACATCATACTGTTGTGCATATGAATATAAAATGTTCGTAGAGCTCTTCTTAATGACAGGTACCATAATCAGAGAATATTAAAGAATCGACTCCACAAATCATCAACCGACTTATTATATCCTCTTTAGACCGGTCGAATCAGGAGAGAATATCTTATAGAAAGTCTACGCGAATCACAACATCCCCATATTATGGTATCTTTATCACAGGTTCTCATATTAAGTATCCTCGTATTCTAGCATTCCTCTGCTTAATAGGAAAATACTTCAGAATTGATGGATTCTCATATATATGTATATGTGGTTTTACATGAAGACGGCCGGGATACTCTATTATTATCAATCTCTTATACTTTTGCACAATGTTTTATATGAAGATAATCGGAACATCGCTATCTATATCCAGCTTTCGTATTATGTCATGGATCTCCCATCATTATCGCATTATTCTTCTACTGTATATGAAGATAAGTCACGGTTGGGAATCTCCTGCATACATATGTATACATACGGCCTTATATGAAGACGATTAGGGCATTCTATTATGTATCACTTCACCTTGAACATATCGAAAACTTCCTCTTATGAAGAACTCTGCGACAAGAATATGCAATTAAAGATTATGATCAGACGGGTATTCGGCACGGATTCCTAAAGCACAAGATTTGTCTCATTAGAATGAAGTGGTCTTACAAAGTGACGAGCCAGAAGCACTGGGGGCAAGCCCCAATATGTTATATGAAATTCAAGTTTATAAGAAGAAGAAGCACTGGGGGCAAGCCCTAATATATTATCAAAATCTCAAGTCTGCAGAAAGAAATGACTGGGGGCAGGCCAGGAAGGATGACAGATAAACCCAAAAACATGGAGCTAAAAGAAAGTTTCGAGCTTATGACACGAACGTCTCTCGAAAGCGATGACCCAAGGGTACGCAGGTTAAGTAAAAAGGGAAGTATTATTCCTATGGGTTTTTTTTTCATTTTTTATGCTTTGATATACTCAGTTTACATTAAATTCACACATAATACATTATTTTATGCATACTAGTCTCAAACACACAACACCAAGTAGTGGTTTATCAAAAGAATCATTGTCATTATTTTAGATCATGAAGCATGCAGTTAACAAGTTCTGATGTCGATTACATCGGGTACAAGTGACAGTTAGGTATTCAGGACAGCTGTCTAATACTATTTTTGTCTGACAATGACCGTAAAAAGTAAAAGAATAGAATTACAACTTCTCCAAGCATCCTGTTATAAACTTCATCACATCTTTTCGTGTTGCCTCCATGGTGGCCTTTGCCTCCGTTAGCGTCAGCGCAGGATTCGAAATATCACGAAGTTCGATTTCTAAATCTTCCATTTTCTTGCGTGCCGCCTCTCCTTCACTCTCGAGTTGTGCGACCTCGGCACGGTTCTGATTAACGACAAGATCAAGGCGGGCAACCTCAAGATTTATGACTGTTTCTTCCGCTTGTAGCCACGCGATCTCAGATTTGACATCAGCAAGATGATTAATACACCCGCGACGTTGAGTCTCACTATCTTCTAAGGTTGTTCTAGCATTAACAGTTGAATGTTCTCGCTGCTCTATGACAGGCCGCAAAGAAGACAGCACTTGCCATTTCTCTTCGGCAATAGGGTCAGGTTCAATCTGTTCAGTCATAATAACCTGCGCAACAGAATCCTCGAAAGAAGAAATGCGACAGACTATTTTGGATACATCAGGCCCGATTACTCCTACACAAGCTTCCAATGCCTTCACCCCTGCTCCTAGTGTATGCCACTTGCTTGGCTCAGCCAACACCTTTGAAATGATGGATAGTAGACCCCTCAGTACGCTCTGTCCGAAACAATCTAAACGATCGAAACAAAGAACGTCGAATGCTTCGTGGGCAGCCGCGACAGAACTGACAGTATCTACAACAAAAGGAACAGAGCGAGTATGCAATGAAATGACAAGTATAGAAAAAGAATACACCAAGGAACTATGAAAGAACTATACCGAAAGATGGGTCGACGACAGGTTCGGAGGAATTTGCAGTATGTATCGTCGCATCAGGGAACGGCTCAATAGTCTCGGTCAGTGGTGTCGAGGTCACATCCAGAAGTTCAGTAGTGTCGCTATCAGTATCGATCATTTCAGTTACCGCTGGCGACTCCACCATACCCTCAACACTGGAAGCACCAGGGGCCATAGACACAGTCGTGTTATTCCCTGGCATAGTGGACCCTTGCAGATTATCCTCTCCAATCGGCTCAGCCTGCTCTCTCACACCGGCATGGCCCGATATTTCACTCGCCGGCCCAGTCATCATTGGGTCATCTTCCTTAATTAATCGACTGGCACCCTTATCACCTTCAACCACCAGAAGACGTGTGAACCCGGCTTCTTGAGACCATTTTGCTAAAGGTATTTCGAAAATATGCCAGCCATCCAACGCGTTATCCTCCATACGATGGTCAATTGACACACTCAGGGAGATCTTATGCTCAATGCTCGACGATAAATACGCTTCAGCCTGCTCTCTATAATAACCTAATCCGTCAGCGAGGACCTCTGTCAACCCTGGAGGAGGAATGTAGAGTGGATCATCAACAGAGCTGTTGTTCCGGACCAGAGCATACTGATGCACCCACCATCTCAGCCAACTATAAGGACCGCTAGTCTTCCGATAGAGGCCGGGAAGCATGAACCTCGCGCCTGTTCGCGTCATCAAAAGTTGATGCCATATCCACTCCTAATGAGCAGGACCTGTGCCGTACGCCCGCTCTACTTTAGTTACATCTGGTAACGTCATCGGAACACCCTAATCGTACCCAAATTGCCTGGCAAACCGACTAGGGTAATAAGGTTCTCGCCAGAACTCTATTCCTTCGCGCAGCGGAAGTGAGGCAGTACGAATAGACACCAGAAATTCCCTATCAGTGGCATCCACAGAATGTTCATCATCAACGACTTCTCGATCTTCCCCGACATCAGAAACAGGAAAGTGGTAGAAGCAAATCTCCGTCCAACTGCCAATTTTGGAAGCTATCCAATCAGACGACTGCGTTATCATGTTAAGTTTTCTATAGCGATAAAGAGGTGCGTGATCAGCATGGAGATACTGGAAGAGATCCACTCTGTATGTCCACGGGAAATATATGCCCAACCATCCGCAGAAGAAATGCCATGGGCAATAAGCTGTGTTCATCCCTCGCCAGGGTTGGTCTTTGTTACTCGCAATATTACCAAAAGCCCTATATAAACTGCATAACACGGGGGGTGCTAGAGAAAATTGACGACCATTTGCAAGAGCTCCCGCCACGACAAAGCAAGAAACCCTGACACCATCAGCACTTTTGGAGCTAGGCAACATAATTGCCGACAACCAGTATGCTAAGAATCCTGCCAGTTCACAAGACGGTGTAATCTCATTCGGATTGCGAAACTTTTGTTCAAAACGTTCCTTCATTAAAGCCTGGTCTTCGGGTAAGATCTCATACTCTTCGTAATTAATGCTGCGAGGAGAAAGAAGTGCCCATGTCAGAAACAAAGAAATTAAAGTATGCAGAGCATAAAGTACAAAAGAAGGCATTAAAAGAAGTATTACTTCATCCTCTGGCTGAAATAGATCAACCAGTCGTCATAGTGAATTTTTGTAATATTGTCAAACTGCGACAACTCAGCAAACAACTCTAGACAAGCCTTTGAATGATACGCATCTCGAGGACTTTTGAGCCGAAATGAAGACAGCTCTTCATCAATTGGGACGTATTCCTAGTAATATTCTCCTATCACAGACAACCCAGCCATCATCCAGAGATCCCATAAAGTTATGCTCATCTCTCCATATGGAAAGTGGAACGAATTGGTAACGAAAGACCAGTAGTTCAAGAAGCTTCGAAGAATTGTTGGATCTCGGGAGAAATGTTCAGAAGTCGCATCGATAGCCTGATACAGGCCGACTTGTTTTAAAATCCTCTCATGTCGAATCAAAATCTCTTTTGCCCACGGCTCATAACCAACTCTCTCGTTCAAATGACCCCGCGTACGAAAGTTCTTCGTCGCCCACATTGTCGCCTTGTCCAGGTGTCGAAACCTTTGCTGCACTGTCTCAAAATAATGGACTAGAGAAGGAGTGTGAGGATCATAAGTAGGCGCAAGGAAAATCATTTCTCTCGAGGAACCTACCCGCTGTTCTCTCCCATCGTCGACCAGTATGGTAGTGAACAACTGCTCCGGGGCAGATGTCCACCTCTCGACTCCATAGAACTGAAAAGGGCCTTGAACGTTAGATGGTTCGATGCTCGGGAAGGGCCTGTGCCTCGTAAGAGATTTTTCATGCAAGATGACTCGGTCGGTATAAGGATTGACGATGGAGAAACCGCACGTCGTAATGATCTTGTTTCAATTCCAGCCGATCTTCATCCGCTCATTCTTTGGATCAACGAGCTGTGGCGATTGCTCCACCTTGTCAACTCCCTCAGCCGGCTTCTTACCTCGATTTCGTCTCTTTTTCTTCTGACCTTCCTGATCATCCTTAGAATGTCGGCCGCGCACGCTAGAAGGACCTGCCTCAACAACATTGGTAGCATCAATGAACTGACAATACCAGGCAGACCATTCCTCTTCAGTCCCTTGCGTCGGAGGCTCAGATGTGGTTTTATCCACATAGATACGCAGTAATACTTTATGGGAGAGCTGCTTAATTCGATCAAAGAAATCCTTCACTTCAGATTCGATTGTCTCAAAGGATTGTGAATGACACTCTACCGAAGACGGGTTAGCAATATCTCCAGTCACCCTCTTCTTACCGCGTCGTATAGATGAAGAGCTGGAAACTTGCGATTTGGAAGCTTCACCAGAAGAACCTGCTGCTGTCGCCATGATTCACTGCAATACGCAAACAAAAGTGCATCAAATAGAAGACCAGCGCATGCAACAGGCAACGCAATAAGGTAAGCGCCGCATCATTCTAGCACGGATTTCACACACAAAATACATCAGTAAACACATGCATAAAGTTATGACCCACAACAATATGGAAATAGTGGAATTCGAGCGCACATCCGACAAATAAGCACGCACATATCATAGCGCAGCAAATACAGTAGCAGCCCTACATGTACACTCGGAGTGCGTACAAATTCGCACTAACCCCAAATGATGCATAAGCACCCGTTTGGAAGTGCACATCGTAGATCCGCTTAAGGGAGCAGTTGCAAGCCATCAAAGACCAGCATAAGCAACATATTATGGGGCCCAAGCACTAAGTCCCAATTGTATTCAAGCGTTGAGTGAGATAGCCACAAACGGCATCGAGTTTGGCTGAGGATAGAGCCAAATATGCCACTTTTTCACCGAAGGCAGGTGCTGGGGCCAAAATTCCATTATTTCACTAAGTAGTGTAACCACATGCGCCCATTTTGTGAATTTCCTTCCACTTATGAAAGGTGCACTACTACATGCGCTTGGGGCAAGAAACGTGCGCCTAAGCTATCTCTACATGCGCATGGAGCCAATGACATGCGCGTGGAGCAAGATCCCATATGCCCATTATCGGTTGGAGGGGCACATGCACCCATGGGAAGAGCACATGCGCCTACTCCCTCATGAGGAGCTCTCTCACCTCTTAGAATTTTGGTTTTCTTGATTCAAAAATGACCAAATGACTCAGTGAGCCCGGTATTTATACTTGAGCCTGGAGACCGGTGCACCGCACTGGCCTGACGTAAGCATCCATCGCAGCGCACCGGGGGGGCACTTGTTGGGCCTCAAATTTGTACCCATTATAAAATAGTATTCAGCGATCCATCTACGATGGTTTGGACCGATTTCGAGATCCGAAATACTCAGAAAACACCAGTGCAACCCAAACATGCGTAATCATGACCGAAACCTACAAATGCTATTTCGGGGTGGAATCACACATGCGGATTACCGCCAAATGATCCAGAACGCCCTAAAACCCTTAACCTGCAAGTTTCAAGGTCGCACGATGCATATCTTTACCCGCGCGCTTCCAAATGCATTTTTGCCCTGACCATATCCGACTATAAGGGCCCGAAAGCTTACAGGTACCATTTTAGGCTGGAATTAGACATGCGGATGGCCGTCAAATGATCCGGAATGCCCAAAAAACCTTAAGTAGCAAGTTTGAAGTCCTTGCGTTGCATATTTCTATGTGCACGCTTCCCAGAACAATATTCCTGTGCAAAGAGCTAATCGGGAGGGTCCAAATTGGTAAAGAACTACCAAAATTTACAGCAGATGACCATCGGTATCCCACCCCGTTCATTCAGGAGGTTGATCATGGCCTAAAAGCGGCTTGGCATCAGTAACCTCAGTCTCTGAAAAGGTAGCCCCCCTTTGGAGGTCGCCCGTCGGAGCTTAAAACCTGAAATATTCTAAGTGTTGGAACATGCATTTGCCCACTCTCTCTCCACATGCATGCGCATGCTCTCCCTTTTGCAAATGCATGCGCATGCTCTCCCTTTTGCAAACAACATGCGCCCGGTACCCGATACCCGATTAACATGCTATAAATACCCCTCTACTTGATGAGACAGGAACGAGATCATCACTCCCAGAGCACTCTTCTTGCAGAGGTAAAAATTCTTCACCGGAATCCACACCGGGATAGGGACATGCGCCCATCCCTTCGCCGGATGCCCTCGCCGGAAAGGGATTTCTCCCACCGGAGCAAAATCCTCCAAGTCCCATGGGACATGCGCTCATCCTTTTATTGGAAGCAAATGGGAAATTTCTCAAGTCCTTGGAGGACATGCGCCCAAGGGAGAAGCCACATGCGCACAAGTGCGCCCAAGGGGCAGGCACATGCGCTTACCTCCCTTCCCTTCCTTTCCTTCTCTCCTCGTTTTTCTCTCACATGCGCTTGGGATGGGATCACATGCACCCAACTTGAGATCACATGCGCCCACACCCCATGGGAGATGCGCCTGGACGCTGATGGGAAGATGAGGCCTTCTGTGATGTGGCCCGCCTTTGATGTGGCCCTCATTCCGATCAAGAGGACGCTCCTAGACACACATTAATGTCCTCTATCCATCCCCCGGACTGGATTCGCCAACGGTCGATGTTAAGTGGGCCCAAATCAGTAATTTGATCAAAAAGGCCAACACTTAGCCAATATTGCAAACCTCAGAAACCCTTCCGAAAGAGCCAGAAACGGCCGAAATCGAGAGGAATCGAGCAGAATTTGATCGAACCCGAGAGGGAGACTTCTCTCCGCCATAACATGATACACTATAATCATGCATTACAACGAGATTACCTGATCTCAGGATCTCCGAGAAACCTTGATCAGACCATAAACAGGTCCACTACTTAGTTGTTTTTAGCCCCAGGAAGTGCCCTGTTGGTTCAGAAATCGACTTACACTAAACAAATCGAAATGCGATCGCACTGCGACCCTCGTGGACATAATCCACCCCTATCCAAAGACGATCGTGACAGGCATTCACCAAATCCTCCGATCAGATCATAAACAGGCCCTGGGAAGCGCCCTGATGGCCCGAAAATCTACTAATGCCAAATGAAATCAATCGCGATCTCGAAGACGCGAGAGCAAAATATCGATGACACAAAGATATATACGAAGTAGATTGATCAAAGCAAATGCCATAATTTGTCTGATACACTTAACATCTAGCATAAATGCGATCTTTTCGTGAGCATGCATAAAGCATAATTACTTTGTACTGTACTCATTTGCATCCATTGCATGAATTTATTTCATCTCGGATCGAGTTACGAAACTAAATCAAAGGAGACTATGGTTATCATCAAAAATCATAACCAAAGAGTTCTAAACGTCTGAAATACTTCATTGTTAAGACCATTTGATGTGAGTCCTGTTCAAGGCGGGATCCGTCAGTTGAGTGGCTAAGCTAATGAGTGCCTTCCAGTAAGTAACCCGCCCCATCAGAGACGGTCACTGGCCCTGGTTGTAGTAAGTGGACGCCCTGGAGTGTATCTTTGAAAGTCATATCGTCCATAGAGACGTGTCATGACACTAAGACATACGACTCGGTCGAAACCCTGTTTGCAATAAGACCCCATGGAGTGCCCTCCAGTAAGTCACCCGTCCCATCGGAGACGGTCACTGGCCCTGGTTGCAGTAAGTGGACGCCCTAAAGTGTATCTCTGAAAGTCATATCATCCACAGAGACGCGTCATGACACTGAGATATACGACTCAGTCGAAACCCTGTTTGCACAAAGACCCCATGGAGTGCCTTCCAGTAAGTCACCCGTCCCATCGGAGACGGTCACTGGCCCTGGTTGCAGTAAGTGGACACCGTGAAGTGTATCTCTGAAAGTCATATCGTCCACAGAGACGCATCATGACACTGAGATATACGACTCGGTCGAAACCCTGTTTGCACAAAGACCCCATGGAGTGCCTTCCAGTAAGTCACCCGTCCCATCGGAGACGGTCACTAGCCTTGGTTGCAGTAAGTGGACACCGTGAAGTGTATCTCTGAAAGTCATATCGTCCACAGAGACGCGTCATGACACTGAGATATACGACTCGGTCGAAACCCTGTTTGCACAAAGACCCCATGGAGTGCCTACCAGCAAGTCACCCGTCCCAGCGGAGACAGTCACTGGCCCTGGTTGCACTAAACGGAAACCGTGAAGTGTATCCCTGAAAGTCATATCGTCCATAGAGACGCGTCATGACACTGAGATATATGACTCGGTTAAAATCCTGGTTGCTACTCAAATAGGAACGCCCGAAGAGTATGGGACCGACATCTAACTGGTCTTAACAATGGCTTAGTCCATAATAAATCCTAGACTTGGTCTCGGCGACCATGAACTCGAGACTATAATCCCTGACGATTTAAACTACTTGTTCTATCTATCCAAGCTTCATTCCTTCAATATTCCATCTATTGTATAACTGCAATTCATAGTGGAATCTTGTCGCTTTGTGCCGTGGTTTTCTCCCGTAAGGGTATCCACGTAAAAATCTCTGTGTTGTCTATGCTATGCTTTATTTATATTTATGCTCCTTTAATACTTTATTTAACTCATTTATGATACATGCATGCATTTACTTTTGCCTTCTAATCAAGGGTGATCATCCGTTGATGTAATTAATGGTTCGTGACCAGTTCACAACCCGGAATGTAAAAGATCTCGGAATCTCTGGAATAAAATTCACCTCGCGGTGCTTTCTCGTGTATACTTTGTGATTACTTATGATTGTCTATGAATGTCTCTATACTCAGAATTCCCTCAGAATAATGAAACACAGGAAAAAGACTACCGATGAGCAGTTTCGATTTTTCTAAGCTCTAACAGATGGGATCAAGGTTTGGTAGCCCGGATCATTTCTAAAAATACCAAAAAGATTTCAAGCTTTCCATAAAACCAGCGTCAACTTCGATCACTTGACTTAAACTCTGGAACCTTTTCAAAAAAATGTATAAAAATAAAAAATAAAAAAAATTTGCCATCAATTTCAACTGCACAAATTTATCTCCAGCGGTCCGAAGACCTAAAACTACACTGGGATTAATTTCTCGGGGGCTTTCTTTCATAACCTGTTCCAGACATGGCTGACACTTGATCGTAAGGTTGTCTAGAATCTTTTAAACAGGTAAGGGCTGAGGCGGGCAGAACTCCGCAATCCTGTTCATGTTGAACGCACCGTGATAGACAACCTTGATTTGGAAGTCGCTGTTGAATCTGACGGATGTTCCCTGTTCCTAAAACTCATGAAGGGGATTAAGGCTGTTGGGAGGTGGAGCGCACCCTCACTGGAATTGTGAGCAACGTAAGGCCCCAAACTGGATTGACTAAGGGAAATGTGAGGATGTGGCTCATTTTGTGGCCGAAGGAGTCCGTCAGACGATATGTGGTCTATGTGCATTGCACATGAGGAACAGGCAACTTTGTGGGTGTGTTCGACTGAAAACCCTCAAAATCTCCTCATCCGAAGATGTAAAACTACGGCACTTAACTGTGCGAGACTCGTCTTGCTCGCTGACGTAAAATGGATCGGGTGCCTTATCAGCAGTAGAAGCTGGAAATGGATGAAAATTCCATATTTTTCCTTACATTTCAGAAAAATCACAAAATACCAAAACATTGCAAAATATTGTCAAAAATCACAAAAAATATTTCCCTTGCTTTCAAACAAAATATTGTAAAAAAAATCACAAAAATATTTCTCTTGCTTTCAAAGAAAATATTGTCAAAATCACAAAAATATTTCCCTTACTTTCAACAAAATATTGTCAAAAATCACAAAAATATTTCCCTTGCTTTCAACAAAATATTGTCAAAAATCACAAAAATATTTCCCTTGTTTTCAACAAAATATTGTCAAAAATCACAAAAATATTTCCCTTGCTTTCAACAAAATATTGTCAAAAATCACAAAAATATTTCTCTTGCTTTCAAAGAAAATATTTTCAAAAATCACAAAAAATATCTCCTTTGTTTTCAATAACCAATCTTTATCCTGACCACTCAGGTTAAGGTTCGGACCAAATACTTACAAAAATCACCAAAATTGTCACTATCCCCCAGCACTACACTTCAGGAGTCTTGAACTCCACTCTCTTCACAATTTGGGATGACGGATCCAATCGCCCACAAATTGGAATCTTGACCAAAACTGGCGACTAAGCACCATCTCAATAGCAATTATGTCCAGAAGAACATCTTGAAGTCAGATAACATCCTCGTACATTCTCATTAGCAAAGAAACAGCTTCTTGGGACGATGGACCTGATCGACCACGGGTCGGGATCTTAACCAACCCGCTGACCAAACGCCCGTATAAAAAAGAAAATCCTCAAGGAACACAACCCTGCAAGCAATAAGCTCAAAATTCTCTGCATCTCCAGCAAAAGCAAAATCATTAAATGAAAAGAGAATGAACCAAGCCATGCATCCATCATGCATCTCCATGCATCAGCATCCATCGCATCAATCATCATGTTTACCTGCTTTCAAAATAAAAGTCCGTTAGCTAAAGACCCCACAGGCATCCCTAGTGGAGGCACATGCAAACCAGATTTCCATTTCAAAAAGACAAAAAATATTTCTGTTTGCAAATAAAAACCCCACGGAGTATCACTCCCCAGAGTGGGTATCTTTTCAAAAATCCAAAAATATTTTTCCAGTAGAGCGTTCTGTCTCCAAAACACCAGGAGATCTTCCATATCTCTGGGTAAGAGCCAACGCAAAAATCAAATAAGATCCGATGTCTCGCGATTTCCCCGGAGACCATCGGATCCAATGCACTCAAAGTACGGTCGAACTGAACTCCAGTGTCAGTGCGGTCGTACCACATGCCAAGATACAAAAAGATGAAAGCCAAAAGGCTCGGTCACAGAAACCATTTGAACAGGTGGAAACGATGAATTGTAACCCAAGTATCAAAATCAGCAGATTGGGTGGAAAGAGTTCACCCGCACATACCTAGGCGTGGATGCCTGAAGTACCTTGACTGAGTCCAAGTCGGCGTAGTAGAATCCCGTAAGACTATCTGACGCAGGGCGTCTAACCACTTTGACAGTCAAGCGAAACAAGTACTCCTGGAGTGATCTGGGAAAACATCAAACATCACATAATCAGTCTCAGGGTCAGCATCCTCGTAAGACTAGCGACGCAGAGGCTCTGCTTGTACCTTTCCGATGTTAGTACCGATCGAGAATGGAAGGGTTGCGATTGGGTACCCAGGTTGCAGCGCATGCAGGGACAATCGCAACGTTTTCTCCAAACTCCCGCGGTATGTGCGAGTTATCAATCTCCAGACAATCATCTGACTCAGATACAAAGGATAACAAAGATTCCAGACCACAATCAAGGAAAGAATGAATTGCAAACTAAGCATCGAAACAAGCAGATCGGGTGGAAAGAGTCCACCCGCACATACCTAGGCTTGGATGCCTGAAGTACCTTGACTGAGTCCAAGTCGGCGTAGTAGAATCCCGTAAGACTATCTGACGTAGGGCGTCTAACCACTTTGACAGTCAAGCGAAACAAGTACTCTTGGAGTGATCCGGGAAAACATCGAACATACAATCAATCACAGGGTCAGTAACCTCATAAGACTAGCGACGCAGAGGCCCTGCTGTACCTTTCCGATGTTAGTACCAATTGGGAATGGAAGGGTTGCGATTGGGTACCCAGGTTGCAGCGCATGCAGGGACAATCGCAACGTTTTCTCCAAACTCCCGCTGTATGTGTGAGTGATCGGTTTCCAAACGATCAACTGGCACAGATGCAAAGGCAAGCAAAGATTTCAGACCATGATCTATGAATGACCGGGTCAGAAGTGGGGTGTCCACTCGCTTTGGCATTCGGTCGCACGCAACCTCTGCCAAAGAGGGGCATCTGTAGACACCCCACCTTCGACTACACTGTTGGTAGAGATAGCTGGAAGAATGGAGGACCATACCCCCAAATCCCAAGTCCAAACTCAGCCAAACTCACCCTTGTAAGCCCCAATCCATAGCCCAACCCAGTCAACCCAGTCCTAAACATTAGCCTGAAAAATCCCCCATAAGAAAAGCCAGTCAAAAAATCCTAAAAAAAGTCAAACTCACTGAGTCAACCCACTGAGTCAACCCGCTAAGTTAACCCACTGAGTCAACCCACTAAGTCAACTCGTCGAGTCAAAACACCGAGTCAAACCGTCGAGTCAACCCGCTGAGTCAAGTCACCGAGTCGACTCGCTGAGTCAACTCACTGAGTCAACCCACCGAGCCAAACAGAAGCCCCGAGGGAGAGACCGTACCTCGCTGGAAATCGAGGAGTGGCCGTACGGGCGGCCCACAGCGGGCCGCCCAAAATTATTTACGAGCCCTGCACTACTCGTTGCTATAAATACCCCCTCTCCCCTTCTCATTTCAACAGAGCAACCGGCCAGAGAGAGTCCGTCCATTCGAGTTTCCTTCTCCACCCCTTAGCCCATTTTCCCACCAAGGAGAGCCCGAGTGAGGAGAGCCTAGCCCTGGTCCAGCCCAGCCTGACCACTGGTCTAAGTCTCTGTAGACACCCCACCTTCGGCTACACTGTTGGTAGAGATAGCTGTTTGAATGGAGGACCATACCCCTAAATCCCAAGTCCAAACTCAGCCAAACTCACCCTTGTAAGCCCCATTCCATAGCCCAGATCAAGCCTGAACCCAGTCAACCCA
This sequence comes from Liriodendron chinense, assembly GCA_003013855.2. NCBI lineage: Eukaryota > Viridiplantae > Streptophyta > Magnoliopsida > Magnoliales > Magnoliaceae > Liriodendron > Liriodendron chinense. Next base: position 3,561,908 of record ML058345.1, read on the forward strand.
GTCTTAAACATCAGCCTGAAAAACCCACCAGAAAAAAAGCCAGTGAAAAAATCCCAAAAAAGTCAAACTCACTGAGTCAACCCGCTGAGTTAACCCGCTGAGTCAACTCACTGAGTCGACCCAGCGAGTCAAACAGCAGCCCCGAGGGAGCGACCGTACTCGCTGGAAACCGAGGAGCGGCCGTACGGGCGGCCCATAGCAGGCCGCCCGAAATAAATTACGTAAACTGCCACTCCTCGCTGCTATAAATACCCCCCTCCCCTTCTCATTTCAACATCCCTTCAAGTCCAGCCAGTCCGGGTGTGGTCCGAGTCCTTCTCCACCCCTTAGCCCATTTTTCCACCAAGGAGAGCCTGAGTAAGGAGAGTTTAGCCCTGGTCCAGCCCAGCCTGACCAGTGGTCCAAGCCTCCCAAGCCATCCAAATCTTGATCCAGCCACTCGAAGCCAATCCTTGCGACACCTCCGTCCACCCAGCTACTCTTTTCCAGCATCATCTCATTTGCATCTAGCATAAGTGCAACATTTACTTTTCTTCCAACCCCCCTGCTTCACTACAAGCACTTTGATTATTCAAACACACCGCATGCATCTCGCATAAAGCACCTGTCAATTCGAGCGTATGCTCTGGGCTTGCCCGTTGTTGGAACCTGCCCATCAGAAACTCTTACTGTTCAGACCTGCATTCACGTACATTCCACTATAAGCACTTTGAATATTCAAGCACACAGCATGCATCATCTCGCATAAAGCACCTGTCAGTTCGAGCGTACGCTCTGGGCTTGCCCGTTGTTGGAACCTGCCCATCAGAAACTCTTACTGTTCAGACCCGCATTCATGCATCATGTCATCCATGAGAATATACGAGGATTAAACTAGACTTTCAAGTATCCGATCGATTCTGTGAAGTAGAGATCGTACTTCGGTACGGGCAGTGTGTGGGGTGCTTAACCTCTTCCCACCCTGTAACCGTGATCCCTTACCTTGAATCTCTGGCCGCAGATCAACAGGAGTCATTTTAGAGGAAGGAATCTTCGGATTCCCTTCTCTAACGTTTCTACGGGGTCTAGCCGACTGTAGATTCGAAGTAACTGGCTAGTGGCGACTCTGGTCTTATATAAACTCATTTAAACATATCCAGCTTAACACGACAACCAAACGAAGCCCTCGAGAACGAGGCAAGCCAATGGCACAAACGGCGATTTCGCACTCACGCATCCTCATCTCCTTCTTTTCCGAAAGGAAAGGGGAAGGGAGAAGAACGTCGTGTGGGAGCGCGGGAAAATCGGCGAGGGTCCACAGAATGGCGACTCTGCTGGGGATAAGCTAGTCCCACTAGTCGTGATCCGACTTGAAAACAGAATCCTTCCCGTACTTGAAAGTCATTAATCCTCATACAATCTCATCTGCATAGCATTCTACCCAAAACAAACAAAAAATAGAAGATCCCAAAACCAGAAAAAAATAAAAAATCCCAAAACCTAAAAAGAGTAGAGTATAGTCCTCACCATTGCGCCTCCTCGGGCTCAACGTACGCGGAGACAACTTCCCTTCCGCAGCATAATCCGCACTCGGGCTCAGCAAGCCATGTCCGACCACGAAGAAGAAACTCACCTCTTCCCCGCTCTTAAAATGACCGAAGCGCAACCTTCAGCGCAACAGTCAATTGAGAATACGCCAATCATGCAAGAATTGGCACAAGGAATGAGAGCAATGCAAGAAATGCTCTTGCGATTCATGCAAGCACAAGCTACCGCAGCAGTCAACAATCAAATTGGTCAAGTTCATCAATCTCAGCAGCAACCATCTCTTCCAGCCTCTAGTTCATCCCAGCCACAACCACCAGAGTTCGCTCAAGACTTTCGATACCCTCCTAATAGGGGCCTTCAATCAGAACAACCCTCGACCTCAGTGCATTTCTTCCAGTATCCTCCTGCAAACATGAGCCATTTTCAGGCTTCCTTGCAGCCTCCCTTCTCTGCTCCAGTCCAACAAAGTCCCTATAATGGGAGCAATTATCAGGCCCAACCTCATTCAAGCAGAAATTATAGGAGTATCAATGACACCAATTATTATGAAAGGGGGCCATCTCAATCTTGGCAAGGGGCAAGATCTCCTTCATCTGGTCCCTCCGAAATAGAGCAACTCCGAGAATAGATGCGAGAGATGAAGAGAAAGTTGCAGAAGCAGCAAGGGGTGGATCTTCCATCCACTAAGTTCAGAGATCTTTGTCCATTTCCTGATGCAATGGTACCTCAAGGCTTTCAGGTACCAAAATTTAAAAGATATGATGGGACAGGGTGTCCTATAGATCACTTGAGATCATTTTGTGGTGAGCTAAATGCTGTGGCAAGCAACGACGGGGCGTTGATCCGTCTGTTTCAAAAGTCCCTGAAAAACGATGCCCTAGACTGGTACACATCATTGGACTGTCATCACATCAGGACTTGGGAGCAGCTCTCTCAGGCTTTCATCGACAGGTTCGCATACAATCTTAACATGGCACCCAGGAGAGCGGACCTCGCAGCTCTCAGGCAAAGAAGTGACGAAACGTTGTCAGCTTACGTTGGACGGTGGCGGGCCATGGCCGCTAGAATGAAGACTCCCCTCGACGACGAGGAGCAAATCTCCATGATCGTCCACTCGGACAAATCCAAGTATCTCTGGATACCTTGTCTCACATCCATATGCGAACTTCAGCCAACTCATCCGTGCCGGGGAACAAGTCGAAGCCGGAATAAGGGCTGGGATGATCTCCCCTTGGTGGCCTCATCAGGCTTCTCCAATTCAACCGATAGTGGAAGAAGAGTCTACTGCTGAATACGAGAATGATAACAGAAGTGTCCTCATCTCCCATCCAATGGAAGAAGATGATCTTGTCACCTCTACCGAAGGTGCACTATTCCTCCCTCAGGATAGACAACCGCAGCAGCAGCAACAGTCAAGATGGAACTCACAGTTCCCTAATCAAGGTTGGCAAGGGGCACCCCTAACCAGTCAGGTTTCAGAACCCCTCATCCTGCAAGGGGCATCTCCAGTCGATCCAGTCTCCGCAATGCAAGGGGCACCTCCTGCCTATCCAGCTTTCACCAGCCAAGAAAAACCTCCTCTCCAGTTTATTCGTGCCATCAACTCTAGTTTAGAGTTCGAACCTCTCATCCCGCAAGGGGCATCCTCAACTATTTCGATACCAGAGCCCATCATCATGCAAGGGGCACCTTCAGCCGATTCAATCTTCGCACCCATTTCTAACCATGGGCACATTCAGCCCATCTCAGTCAACCAAGGGGACAATCTCCCTAACGCAGCATCAGCAAACCAGGGGCACAACCTTCCCGTCTCAGCAATAGTCAGTCAGGGGCACAGTTTGCCCACTCCAGCTTACCAGGGGCAAAGCCTGCCCGTTTCTCAAGCAAACAACCAGGGGCACAACTTGCCCACCGCACCTGTCTATTCGGCTTCTACTTCAGCCATCGTCCTCCAAGAAGAAGACCCTTCCTCGGACAGCATGCCACGTGCCCTAGCAGAATTAGGGCCCAGCTTCAATTATGTGGCCACTATCGAGGAGGTCGAAGGAGAGATTGATGTCCAGGTTCTGATCGATCCAAAAACATCAACCATCACTCTCCAGGTCTTGGACATCTCAGCTTCATTCCATCTCCTTTCTGATCGGACCTGGTTTCACAGAATCGGTGCCATCTCTTCAAATCTTCACCGAAGGGTCAAGCACATCTTTGGAGATAGGGCGATCACCATCATTACCGATCCCGGACAATTTCCCAAGGTAGAAGCATCCAACCTCCGAGACCCTACCATCCTAGCCATGGACGTACAACACTCTAATGGGGAGATCTCATACCATCACAATGCAAATTACTTCCCTCGCGCATGTCCCATCGGATCGAACTACGTCTTCCTTCCTATCGAGCGTCAAACCTTCTACTATCAGCTCGAATATCAAGACTCGACCCGAATCATGGGAGTTCAAGAGAATGTGGATAGAGAAAGACTGCGATATCAGCCTACTCGGATTAGGAAACCAAAGCACAGAAGTATCAGAAGAAGACGGGGTCATCAAGAAGGCAATCTCTGCATCTGCACACCAATCCAGTTTATCAATGCAGGGATTATCTATCCTGATGATAGGCTGGGTTCCACCGATCAAGCGAGCAGATTGAGTCTAATAGAGTTGCCCAAAGAAGACTCAAGTAAGGGGGAGGAATTTCCCCCGATCGACTGGACTGCTGTTCTGGTCCCACATCAGCCAGATGAACTCGAAGAGCTGCAATTCATCGGGGACGAACCAGGAGAAACCGCATCCGACACCGACTCAGAGCCCAATTTCAGATCTATCATGACGTTTGGGCACAACACAGAGGTTTGGCCTACTGATCCTTTTGGCCCTGCCTCCTGAGGGGAAGGAGTGCAGGGCAGTAATAGGTTTGTAGTCCCCATGACGGCACAATAAAAGTCGACAGTGCTCGGCTCCCTGAGCCGAATCAGGCGACACCTGGTTCACATCGCCGTCTTGCTCGGATTTTTTTTTACGAAAATTTCAACAAAAAAAAAATCAAATTTTCACAATCCAAAAGTTCAAAAAAAAAAATCCAGATATTCACAAAATTTCAAAAAACCAGAAAATCTTTGAAAGTAAAAAAAAAAAAAAATCTTTTTCAATAAAGTGTCAAGTCTGTCTGTCAAAGCACTTGAGTATGGAGTTGACTCATAAGATTCGATCTAAAGTTGGACTTCAAACTCAAGGGTTTGGAAAAAGCCAAATGATGTGGAAAATGATGAGCTGACTCCCAAACTTAGAGGGTCTCCTCGAAAGTTCTAACCAAAAGCCAATGTTATCTCGAAAAATTTCAAAATTATAACCCTAGGATCTCCTGAGACCCATAAGGAAGTGTGCATTGAGAATCCTTGTCCCCGAAAAATAAGCAGAGAATGATCGAATTTTTGAAGTCATGACTTCCCAATCTTGCGTCCTATGAAGACTTACAAACTCGATCAAAAACTCCTCAAGCCAATCAAGAAGATGCTGCCAAGACTATGCTTGCGTTTCATGCTGGAGTATGCGACCAGACGAATGATCGGAGAAATCTCGCAGCTCAATGAAGACAAGATTGCTGCCGACATGTCAGAAAATACTTCAAGTGCCAGCAGCATGCACATCAAATCCATGTGTGTGCTTCAACCTGATAACGCTCCAGCTATTCCCTATACGAGGTATCTACATCAGCAGAAAGATCGACTCGGCATCATCTAGCGGTCATACACATATACTTGTGGCAGTCGATTACAGCACAAAGTGGATGGAGATGAAGAATGAAGCCGAAGAAAGAAAAGTCATATCGGGTTTTCGACAAGCACTGCCGCATCTATCAGACTCAAGGGGCAAGGCCCAAGGATCAGAAAAGTTCTTCCAAGAAGTGCCCTCAGGCTCACCAACATGAGAGGGGTGGATCTTCCTGAGCTAATCAACGCCGATAACGTGAAAATCTCTCACAGGTAAGCCAATCTAACCTTATCAAGAGTTACATTAGTAGAGCTGAAGTCAAGAGGTCAAGGCTTAGACCTCTGAGAATCCCTTCCCGTCCACCAATAAGTGTTCCAAATAAAGGGTTCAAAAGCCAAAAAAAAGAAGAGAAAAAAAAAAAGAATAGAGCAAAAAAAGGGGGGGTTAAAAAAAAAGGGGGGCACACAACCACCAAAGAAGAGAAAGGAAACTTGAAGAAAGAAAGAGTATGAGAGAAAGAAGAGAGAGATTGCACGTTTGAGGGGGGGAGGGTGCCCCATGTTATATAGAAAAGGGGAGGGCACCCTTTTACCCAGCCCCCTGAAGAGACCAGGAGGCACAGACCGGTCGGGCGGCCCATGGGAGGCCGTCCTAGCCTCCACCTAAGTGAGGTGACTTCTCACCTCCTCTCCTTGGGAAGAACTCCTCCTTGGGAAGGGTGGTTGCAAGTGAATCTTGTACCTCCATGTAAGATTGAAGTGATGGAAGAGAATGGTGAGAAAAAGGAAGAAATCTCACCAAAATCTCATCTCATGAGAAATGGGTGAAAAATTGGGATGATGATATGGAAAAGTTCCATGGAATTTTCAAGAAAAGAAAGAAAAAAGATTGACTTGGTCAAACAATGATCTCAACCATCCAAAGGTATGACCTGATGATCCGAACCATTCCAAAGAGAATTCCCGCAGTCTCCAACCTGGATTGTTGCTCTTTTGTACAGTTTCAGGGTCCGAAGACCTTAAACTACGTCGGGATTCACATCCCGAGAGATTTTTAATAAAAGCCGGTATTGGTCTTGATTGCTCGAATCAAGATCCGACGACACCGGGTACTTTCGGAAACCACAAAAAATATATTTATGCATTTCCAACACTTACCTGTACAATTTCAGGGTCCGAAGACCTTAAACTACGTCGAGATCAGGACCCCGAGGGACCTTTTTAATAAAAACCGGCATCAGCCTGGATTGAATCAAGATCCGCTGACACCGGACATTTTCCCAAAAAACAAAAAATATATATATATATAAACTACCAGCCCCTCTTTTAAAATTCAGTGGTCCGAAGACCTTAAACTACGTCGGGATCAAAATCCCGAGGGATTTTCAATAAAAGCCAACATCGGTTGGATCGAATCAAGACCTAACGATCTCGGACATTTTCAGAAAAACAAAAAAAATATATCTGCCTCTTTTAAAGTTTTTGGTCCGAAGACCTTAAACTACGTCGGGATCGACATCCCGAGAGATTTTCAATAAAAACCGGCATCAGTCTGGATTGTCCATCCGTTGACACCGGACATTTTTCCAAAAACAAAAAAAATAATGTTTGGCCCTCTTTTGTACAGTTTCATGGTCCGAAGACCTTAAACTACACTGGGATTAATTTCTCGGGGGACCTTTCTCGCTTTCAACTAAAAACCGGCATCGGCCTCGACCGTTGGGATCATGGTTCGATAACCCGGATCATTTCAAAAATACCAAAAATATTTTAAAGCTGTCCACAAAAACCAGTATCAATCTTGATCACCCGAGTTAAAATCTGGAACCTTTTCAAAATAAAAAATATATATATATAAATAATATATAAAAAAAATTTCACCACTAGTTTCAAACGCACCAATTTATCCCCAGCGGTCCGAAGACCTTAAACTACACTGGGATTAACTTCTCGGGGGCTTTCTTTCCTAACCTGTTCCAGGCATGGCTGACACTTGATCGTACTGGTGTCTGGAATCTCTTAAACAGGTAAGGGCTGTGGCGGGCAGAACTCCGCAATCCTGTTCGTGTTGAACGCACCATGATAGACAACCTTGATTTGGAAGTCGCTGTTGAAGCTGACGGATGTTCCCTGTTCCTAAAACTCATGAAGGGGATTAAGGCTGTTGGGAGGTGGAGCTCACCCTCACAGAATTGTGAGCAACGTAAGACCCCAAACTGGATTGACTAAGGGAAATGTGAGGATGTGGCTCATTTTGTGGCCGAAGGAGTCCGTCGGACGATACGTGGTCTATGTGCATTGCACATGAGGAACAGGCAACTTTGTGGGTGTGTTGACTGAAAACCCTCAAAATCTCCTCATCCGAAGATGTAAAACTACGGCACTTAACTGTGTGAGACTTGTCTTGCTCGCTGACGTAAAATGGATCGGGTGCCTTACCAGCAGTAGAAGCTGGAAGTGGATGAAAATTCCATACTTTTCCCTGCATTTCAGAAAAATCACAAAATACCAAAAACATTGCAAAATCACCTCTTTAAAAAATCAAAAAAAAAAAAAATATTTCCCATGTTTTCATCAAAATATTGTCAAAAATCACAAAAACATTTCCCTTGCTTTCACAATATTGTCAAAAATCACAAAAATATTTCTCTTCCTTTCAAAGAAAATTTTTAAAAACACAAAAATATTCCCTTTGTTTTCAATAACCGATCTCTATCCTGACCTCTCAGGTAAAGATTCGGTCCCACATATTTACAAAAATCACAAAAAAATTGTCAGTATCCCCAACACTACAATTCAGGAGTCTTGAACTCCGCTCACTTCACAGTATGGGATGACGGATCCAATCGCCCGCAAATTGGAATCTTAACCAAAACGGGCAACCAAACACCATCTCAATCACATGTATGCCCAGAAGAGCATCTTGAAGTCGAATGATATCCTCGTACATTCTCATTAGCAAAGAAACAGCATCTTGGGACGATGGACCTGATCGACCACGGGTCGGGATCTTGACCAACCCGCTGTCCAAACCTCCGTATCAAAAAGAAAAATCCCCAAGGGAGTACAACCCTGCAAGCAATAAGCTCAAAATTCTCTGCATCTCCAGCAAAAGCAAAATCATTAAATGAAAAGAGAATGAACCAAGCCATGCATCCATCATGCATCTCCATGCATCAGCATCCATCGCATCAATCATCATGTTTACCTGCTTTCAAAATAAAAGTCCGTTAGCTAAAGACCCCACAGGCATCCCTAGTAGAGGCACATGCAAACCAGATTTCCATTTCAAAAAGACAAAAAATATTTCTGTTTGCAAATAAAAACCCCACGGAGTATCACTCCCCAGAGTGGGTATCTTTTCAAAAATCCAAAAATATTTTTCCAGTAGAGCGTTCTGTCTCCAAAACACCAGGAGATCTTCCATATCTCTGGGTAAGAGCCAACGCAAAAATCAAATAAGATCCGATGTCTCGCGATTTCCCCGGAGACCATCGGATCCAATGCACTCAAAGTACGGTCGAACTGAACTCCAGTGTCAGTGCGGTCGTACCACATGCCAAGATACAAAAAGATGAAAGCCAAAAGGCTCGGTCACAGAAACCATTTGAACAGGTGGAAACGATGAATTGTAACCCAAGTATCAAAATCAGCAGATTGGGTGGAAAGAGTTCACCCGCACATACCTAGGCATCCTTGACTGAGTCCAAGTCGGCGTAGTAGAATCCCGTAAGACTATCTGACGCAGGGCGTCTAACCACTTTGACAGTCAAGCGAAACAAGTACTCCTGGAGTGATCTGGGAAAACATCAAACATCACACAATCAGTCTCAGGGTCAATATCCTCGTAAGACTACGGACGCAGAGGCTCTGCTGTACCTTTCCGATGTTAGTACCGATCGGGAATGGAAGGGTTGCGATTGGGTACCCAGGTTGCAGCAAACTGCAGGGACAATCGCAACGTTTTCTCCAAACTCTCGCGGTATGTGCAAGTTATCAATTTCCAGACAATCAACTGACTCAGATACAAAGGACAACAAAGATTCCAGACCACAATCAAGGAAAGAATGAATTGTAAACCAAGCATCGAAGCCAGCAGATCGGGTGGAAAAAGCCCACCCGCACATACCTAGGCGTGGATGCCTGAAGTACCTTCACTGAGTCCAAGTCGGCGTAGTAGAATCCCGTAAGACTATCTGACGCAGGGCGTCTAACCACTTTGACAGTCAAGCGAAACAAGTACTCCTGGAGTGATCTGGGAAAACATCAAACATCACACAATCAGTCTCAGGGTCAGCATCCTCGTAAGACTGTCGACGCAGAGGCTCTGCTGTACCTTTCCGATGTTAGTACCGATCGGGAATGGAAGGGTTGCGATTGGGTACCCAGGTTACAGTGCATGCAGGGACAATCGCAACGTTTTCTCCAAACTCCCGCGGTATGTGCGAGTGATCGGTTTCCAAACGATCAACTGACACAGATGCAAAAGCAAGCAAAGATTTCAGAACATGATTTATGAATGACCGGGTCAGAAGTGGGGTGTCCACTCGCTTTGGCATTCGGTTGCACGCAACCTCTGCCAAAGAGGGGCATCTGTAGACACCCCACCTTCGGCTACACTGTTGGTAGAGATAGTTGTTTGAATGGAGGACCATACCCCTAAATCCCAAGTCCAAACTCAGCGAAACTCACCCTTGTAAGCCCCATTCCATAGCCCAGATCAAGCCTGAACCCAGTCAACCCAGTCTTAAACATCAGCCTGAAAAACCCACTAGAAAAAAAGCCAGTCAAAAAATCCCAAAAAAGTCAAACTCACTGAGTCAACCCGCTGAGTTAACCCGCTGAGTCAACTCACTGAGTCGACCCAGCGAGTCAAACAGCAGCCCCGAGGGAGCGACCGTACTCGCTGGAAACCGAGGAGCGGCCGTACGGGCGGCCCATAGCAGGCCGCCCGAAATAAATTACGTAAACTGCCACTCCTCGCTGCTATAAATACCCCCCTCCCCTTCTCATTTCAACATCCCTTCAAGTCCAGCCAGTCCGGGTGTGGTCCGAGTCCTTCTCCACCCCTTAGCCCATTTTTCCACCAAGGAGAGCCCGAGTAAGGAGAGTCTAGCCCTGGTCCAGCCCAGCCTGACCACTGGTCCAAGCCTCCCAAGCCATCCAAATCTTGATCCAGCCACTCGAAGCCAATCCTTGCGACACCTCCGTCCACCCAGCTATTCTTTTCCAGCATCATCTCATTTGCATCTAGCATAAGTGCAACATTTACTTTTCTTCCAACCCCCCTGCTTCACTACAAGCACTTTGATTATTCAAACACACCGCATGCATCTCGCATAAAGCACCTGTCAATTCGAGCGTATGCTCTGGGCTTGCCCGTTGTTGGAACCTGCCCATCAGAAACTCTTACTGTTCAGACCTGCATTCACGTACATTCCACTATAAGCACTTTGAATATTCAAGCACACAGCATGCATCATCTCGCATAAAGCACCTGTCAGTTCAAGCGTACGCTCTGGGCTTGCCCGTTGTTGGAACCTGCCCATCAGAAACTCTTACTGTTCAGACCCGCATTCATGCATCATGTCATCCATGAGAATATACGAGGATTAAACTAGACTTTCAAGTATCCGATCGATTCTGTGAAGTAGAGACCGTACTTCGGTACGGGCAGTGTGTGAGGTGCTTAACCTCTTCCCACCCTGTAACCGTGATCCCTTACCTTGAATCTCTGGCCACAGATCAACAGGAGTCATTTTAGAGGAAGGAATCTTCGGATTCCCTTCTCTAACTTTTCTACGGGGTCTAGCCCACTGTAGATTCGAAGTAACTGGCTAGTGGCCACTCTGATCTTATATAAACTCATTTAAACATATCCAGCTTAACACGACAACCAAACGAAGCCCTCGAGAACGAGGCAAGCCAGTGGCACAAACGGCGATTTCGCACTCACGCATCCTCATCTCCTTCTTTTCCGAAAGGAAAGGGGAAGGGAGAAGAACGTCGTGTGGGAGCGCGGGAAAATCGGCAAGGGTCCACAGTCTCCCAAGCCATCCAAGTCCTGATCCAGCCACTCGAAGCCAACCCTTGCGACTCCTCCATCCATCCAGCTACTCTTTTCCCAGCATCATCTCATTTGCATCTAGCATAAGTGCAACATTTACTTTTCTTCCAACCCCCCTGCTTCACTACAAGCACTTTGATTATTCAAACACACCGCATGCATCTCGCATAAAGCACCTGTCAATTCGAGCGTATGCTCTGGGCTTGCCCGTTGTTGGAACCTGCCCATCAGAAACTCTTACTGTTCAGACCTGCATTCACGTACATTCCACTATAAGCACTTTGAATATTCAAGCACACAGCATGCATCATCTCGCATAAAGCACCTGTCAGTTCGAGCGTAAGCTCTGGGCTTGCCCGTTGTTGGAACCTGCCCATCAGAAACTCTTACTGTTCAGACCCGCATTCATGCATCATGTCATCCATGAGAATATACGAGGATTAAACTAGACTTTCAAGTATCCGATCGATTCTGTGAAGTAGAGACCGTACTTCGGTACGAGCAGTGTGTGGGGTGCTTAACCTCTTCCCACCCTGTAACCGTGATCCCTTACCTTGAATCTCTGGCCGCAGATCAACAGGAGTCATTTTAGAGGAAGGAATCTTCGGATTCCCTTCTCTAACGTTTCTACGGGGTCTAGCCGACTGTAGATTCGAAGTAACTGGCTAGTGGCGACTCTGGTCTTATATAAACTCATTTAAACATATCCAGCTTAACACGACAACCAAACGAAGCCCTCGAGAACGAGGCAAGCCAGTGGCACAAACGGCGATTTTGCACTCACCCATCCTCATCTCCTTCTTTTCCGAAAGGAAAGGGGAAGGGAGAAGAACGTCGTGTGGGAGCGCGGAAAATCGGCGAGTGTCCACAGTCTCCCAAGCCATCCAAGTCCTGATCCAGCCACTCGAAGCCAACCCTTGCGACACCTCCATCCATCCAGCTACTCTTTTCCCAGCATCAGCTCATTTGCATCTAGCATAAGTGCAACATTTACTTTTCTTCCAACCCCCCTGCTTCACTATAAGCACCTTGATTATTCAAGCACACTGCATATGTCTTAAATTAAGCACCTGTCAGTTCGAGCGTATGCTCTGGGCTTGCCCGTTGTTGGAACCTGCCCATCAGAAACTCTTACTGTTCAGACCTGCATTCATGCTTCACTATAAAGCACCTTGATTATTCAAGCACACTGCATACGTCTTATATTAAGCACCTGTCAGTTCGAGCGTATGCTCTGGGCTTGCCCGTTGTTGGAACCTGCCCATCAGAAACTCTTACTGTTCAGACTTGCATTCATCCTTCACTATAAAGCACCTTGATTATTCAAGCACACTGCATACGTCTTATATTAAGCACCTGTCAGTTCGAGCGTATGCTCTGGGCTTGCCCGTTGTTGGAACCTGCCCATCAGAAACTCTTACTGTTCAGACCCGCATTCATGCATCATGTCATCTATGAGAATGTACGAGGATTAAAATCGACTTTCAAGTATTAGTTCGATTCTGTGAAGTAGAGACCGTACTTCGGTACGGGCAGTGTGTGGGGTGCTTAACCTCTTCCCACCCTGTAACCGTGATCCCTTACCTCGAATCTCTGGCCGAAGATCAATAGGAGTCATTTTAGAGGAAGGAATCTTCGGATCCCCTTCTCTAACGTTTCTACGGGGTCTAGCCGACTGTAGATTCGAAGTAACTGGCTAGTGGCGACTCTGGTCTTATATAAACTCATTTAAACACATCCAGCTTAACACGACAACCAAACAAAGCCCTCGAGAACGAGGCAAGTGTTCGCTTCCCCAAGTGTAGGGTTGCGATGTAGTAATAAACTTGGTAAGACCGAGGTCGATCCACAGGGACTATGTAGGATCTCACAAATTCATCCACAAGTGTCTATTGAAGTCTACTAATCCGGTTGTTGTATAAAGTTGATGTGAGTAACAAAAGCTGAATTAAATCGAGAATAAGTAATTATAAGAAGGTACTAGGGTTTCAAGGATCCACTTGTAGCAATCCTTGATGTTCAATCCGCTGTGGTTTCTTATTCTCTCAACTAGAATCGACATTCCTGTCTGTCTAGTCGGATGATAGAACTGTTAAACCAAACAGTCTGTAATATGTAAGTTCTATGCATAAGATTCACTCAATCTAGGCTGAGCTGAGCATGCTCAATTGCATAGGTCATTCCCCTTTCCTATAGGTCCAGTTCTAAATCATAACCATCCCCAAGTCCTCTCACAAGACAAAGATAGATTAGGATCTGAACTAGATTCAAATCACCAGCACAGTCCTTACATATTCCAAAAAATCAACTAAAATAGAACTTTGGCCTGAAGTCCCTTTATGAAGAGCTTAGTACTAGAGCGCACTCCGATTCCTCGGATCATACAGGTCTATACCGTTGCAAACAAATTAAGAAGATAAGTAATTCATCCAAACATCCATGAGTCATCACAAGATTAAGAAAAATTACTTAAAAACTTGTATAAACTTCAAACCTTAGTTCATAATCATGAATTCCAAACTAAAACCACTTAACTACGAATTAAAACATCTTGGATTCACTACAAGCTTCACCTCTTAGCCCTAGCTAAGAGGTTTAGCTGCTCATGATCCAAGGAAACATGAAACAACTACAAAAAGCATGAAAACAGCAAAGCAAACCAAAAGGAGTTGTGAAACTCCAATCTTCACTTCCACAGCCTCCAACCTCGCTTGCACCCTTCTAGGATACCCTAGGAACGATCCCTAGGTGTCCTCTTATAGTCTGGAGGCTCCACAACGTCGGAAGAATCGGGAATTTGCGAAACTCTTACGCAGCGTAGAGAAAATCGGGAAGAAATTACAATCTTCTAAGTCAGTACACATGGCCGACCGGTCAAGACCAGTCGGCCTCAAGTGAAAACACTTCAGTAAGCACCTCCGACCGGTCATGACCGGTCGGACCTATTCATCCTTGGTCCAGCAACAATGACCGACCGGTCATGGTCGGTCGGTCCTCTTCAGTAATGCCCAACATGCATGGCTGACCGGTCACTGACCTGTCTAGCTTCCTTGGCCGACCGGTCACGACTGGTCAGCTTCATTTTCTTCTTATTTTCTTCCTTTCTTTCATCTGCTTTCTTCTCTTCTTTAGTTCTTTCTCTCTTTTCTTCTTTGGTCCTCAAACATTCTTCATCAGAATGATCCCAAATGAGCTCTTTATGTTTTCAATTGAGTAGAGTCCACCCTCAATCCTGTAATTACAAAACATGCATTGGATTAGCTTACAAACCATACAAACCTTGCACAATGAGTGATGAATTGGGGTTAGAATATGCACTAATTAAGAGCTTAACAGCAAGCCAGTGGTACAAACGGCGATTTCGCACCCACGCATCCTCCTCTCCTTCTTTTCCTGAAAGGGGAAGGGACGAGAACGTCGTGTGGGGAGCGCGGAAACGGCGAGGGTCCACAGCACTTCAATGAGCATTCAAAGCTCGGTTTGAAGAATGAACTCAAGCAAGGTATTCATGGCTGACCTAACCCATCTTGTTGAATCTCTTGGTCATCAATAGCCATTGAATACTCAAGTGGGTAGTTCCTATCATCACCATTGTATTTAATAGGCAAAAGGAACCCCAACAACTCCTCCCACCTACCCGGCACTAGTTTAGGAACATCATATGCATTAGTAGCTGATCGTGGGAGCTTGGAGACGAGCTAAGGCATTCGTGGAAGCTGAAGCTACTATCAATGACGCTGAATCGGGGCTCAATCGTCTAGGTATGTCTAGTATTTGAGAGTCCATTTATTGAATCACTATTCCCTGGATTGGAAAACTCCAGCGGGAGTGTACGTGACCATCCTTGGATTAGGATTGGTGAGAGTTTGAGATCCAAACTTGTCAAGACCCTGGATTGGGCCATCGGCGGATGGATAAACGCAGTCCTAGATCAAAGGATGTTAAGGTTGATGGTTAACCTGATTTAAAACCACGACTATAGTGAAATCCGGTGGTCTCATAGGTTGAGATCGTGAACCGAGAGTGGAGTAGGGAAACTGAACCACTATACATCATGTGCAATGTGGTGAATGCATTTTGTCTATTTTGTTCCTTGTTGATCAATCTTATAAGCGCTTAACTGTATGCCCATCTTATGTTTGACAAAATGCTCATATGCCATCTTTGAATGATTGACACAAGCATGCATATGAACTGTTTGACTAAATGCTTCTCTTAGAAGAGTTGTCAAATTGAGTTGGATCTTGGGTGATCAATTGCTATCATTTACATGAGCTTAATTGGTATATTATAGTATAAATGCAATTGAGCTTTTGAATTTGCAAGAAAAATTAAAAAGTCCCATTCACCCCCCCCCCCCCCCCCCCCCCCCCCCCTAGGACATAAGCATACCTTCAAGCTTATCTCACTAGCGGTAAAACCACAATTAGATCAAGAGACACTGGTGAGAAGCCGCCTTATGCCGCAATGAGCCATGTCATCTAGGTAGAGATTCGTGATACAACGACAGTATCCTAACTTCACCAAATTGCTGTTTGAACTTGGAATAATAACCACTCGACTAATCATGCATATCACAACATGCATTTGTTGGTTACACTAAAGGAAAACTATTGTGTAAATGACTGGTTATTATGTTATTGTGAAAGTGTTACATTATTATTATTCTTTAGGCCATACATTCACAAATCATCCCATCCATGCACTTAAACAACTAGTTTGGGAAATGCTTGTTTTGCAATGTTATCTTTACCTATGTCTGATTGTGTTGATAACCTGTATAACTTAAGATAATGGTACCATTGAGTTCATCACTCACTCCCACCTGGGATGGCATTTTAAAACACCAACCAGATGATTTCACCGACGCAAGTACCTTAGAGGCAGATGCTTGCGAGAGGGAGTACACGGACCCCGCAACAGAGTTCTCGTATTTTTAGTGGGTCAGCGTAATTAATTGCTAAGGTTGTGTTGTGATACTTTGGGTAGGATTTATACACTTTATCATTGTATATTAGTCCCCAGTTGGGTAGACTCTATGAGATGTTTGATTGTGTGGATGTATAATTTGGATGTTCACCTTGTATACACTTTTAGTAGGATTGATATGCACTATTTAGCTTAGCTCTTATGAATACTTAGATACTAATGTACCGTACAAATAAATCATGCTTCCACAAAGCAAAAGTGACACCCGAAATATTGGGGATCAAGTTCGTGCTCGACTCCTGAAATTCAAGGCATTATAAGTTAGTATCAGAGCATGGGTTTAGAGATAAGATGGACTATGGGCTAGGGACTTACAATAATGAATACGCACGTTGACGTAGATAGAACTCTAAAATTAGCAACACTGAACACCAGGAATAAATTCCCAATTGTGTTATAAGTTTTGAACTCATATCTAGAAATTCAAACCCTATAATCGCCTTGGTCGGTATTGTCGCACACGTGAGTTCATCGTTGAACGAATCATAGGTAGATCAAACTGATGGGAGGGGAGTTTTAGCATATGAGATTGCAGTCTGGGTTGGGTAAGTGACCTAAATCATGTGGGAACCCAACACTAAGAGAGAAAATTAAAAATAAAAAATTTGTAAAATTAGGACAAGGTTCTACATGCCACCATGTAAAGCATGGTGCCACCATGAAAAGTTATATTTTGTGGCTAGAGGTCCACGGTGCCACCTTCAGCCTGACAGTGCCACCGTGGCAACATGATCAATGGCCCATGGTGCCACTGTGGGAACCCACTTTTTTTTATACGGTGCCACCATCGTTGGCTGGACAGTGGACGGCTGTGCCACCATTAGCCTGATAATGCCATCATATGCACCTTGTGTGTGCACATGTGTGGTGCTTGTATAGGGCTCTAAAGCCCTATTTCATCCATTTTTTCTCCCCATTCTCTCCTTTCCTAAGCCCTTCCTCTCCCTAAAAACCTCAACTTCGAAACCTCCTAAACCCTTTCAAATCTCTCACTTCTTCTTCCTCACCTCCCATCTTCTCTTCCATTTAAGATTTCCCAAGTCATAGAAACATTATGGTCGCGTTCTTTTCTTTCGGCTTTTTGTTCTTCGTAATCCATTTGTTTCTCTCTTTCATGGGGAAGAAAAGGGTGGCTCCTAACAAAGTCAGGCCAAGCTGAGAGCAACGGGCAAAGAAGAAACATGCTTGGGGAGCATTTGCATCCTCTTCCACCCCATTCGAAAGCATAAGGGTTGCAGGGGGGGGGGGGGGGGGGGGGGGGGGGGGGGTTCAGATCTACCCATCATTTTCGAGTGCCATGTGGGAAACACCATGATCAATGATAATGATACACTAGATTGTCTCACTCGAGTTGGATAGAATGATATGATCCTCGATCGTATCACGAGTTTTCACTGATTTCTTCAGGAAAAAGTTATAGAAGGGATAAGAAGAATAGGGGTAAGAGAACCACTTCGAGGGTGGTGGACCTCCTCAATAGTTTGATAATTCAATTCATATCCTTCCAATTCAGATTTACATGCTTTATAAGCTTATTGCTAATCAATAGAGGCTACAATTGAGACTACAATTCCTCCTAAACAGAAGAAAGGGAAATCAAGTTATTCAATGAGGATATAACTCCTTCTAAACTCAAGGAAACTGAAATTGCAATAAATGAAACTTTATTCCAATCACAAGCCATAGTAGGTAGGTCCTTGCATGATCAGTGGGGTACACATCATGGAATTCCATCCTGGAGGTGAAGACACTGGGCCGATTCGGATCACGCCTGATTTTTTTATGCCCGCATCCGAAACCCTCGATTGTAGCCTCTAGGGTTTGATATCGACTTCAGCAGGGCGCTCTATGCATGTAGATGTCGAAGTCACTTCTCAAATGCTAGGGTGCATCGAGGAACGGTCTACATCGACCAGTTGGACATGAGGAGATGCAAACTTGGAACGAGCGTAAGGTGTTTGTGTGTGGTCAGCTCGTCAATTGAAAGTCGAATTGCAGTTTGGTGGCCACGTTGCTGCAACCGACGTACCGAGTACTCCATCATATCTCCACCTTCAACATATACCCGAGGGTGGGGAACCACATGAAGTTATCAAATTATATGATGGAGCTTCTCTACCAGGTGGGCCGCGGGGAAGATGTGTGCCTTCTGACGATCGTGCGTTACCAGATCATGAAGGCTGCGACCAGTCACCGTGACGTGAGTCTACCTTTTGGCCACTTCTTTTATAAGTTCGTCCGCTGTTAGGGGTTTACATTAACCGATGCCAAACACAAACTGATCAAAATTCTTGATGAGGATGCATGTCCTTAACCATATGAACTTGGGTCCAAGGTAATGGGAAGAAGAGATAAAAGAGGAATAAGGAGAAAAGGGAGAGGAATATGAAGAGGAAGCATAAAGAGATGAAGACGAGGACGAAGAGTACTGGGCACCTCAAAACTAGGGCTGTTCAAAAAACCGACCGAACCGATAAAACCGACCGAACCAGGACCGAACCGATCGATTTCGGTCGGTTTTCGAATCTATTTCGGGTCGGGTCGGTTTTTTAATATAAAAAACCGAGAGTGTCGGTTCGGTTGTCGGTTTGTAAAAATTATAAACCGTTTTCAACCGAACCGAACCGATATGTGTGTGTGTGTGTGTGTGTGTGTGTGTGTGTGTGTGTGTGAGAGAGAGAGAGAGAGAGAGAGAGAGAGAGAGAGAGAGAGAGAGAAGTTGAGGTTGGCCCCACTACAATATTTACATGAAATCCACTCTAACCAGTAAGGGTGCCACCCCAAGTTAGGCCCAAGACTGAAATATCATCTTTATCTGTAATTCAAGTGGGCCATACCAAGAAAAAGAGTTTGGAGGGTAATGTGGCCTGTACACAGATGACGCTGGTTTTTCATATTTAGGCCTAAAATTGGGTTAGTCACCTACTAGTTGGAGTGGATTTTTAAAATGCATGATAGTGGGGCCTATTTAAACTACATTACCAATTACCTCATGTCAAGTAAAAGAATTTTACGTAGACACCAACTTTGCAGCACAGTGAGGGTGTGAATTAGGGTAACAGTTCAGTGGGTGTTATCCTAACTGTGTGGAACCACCTTGATGTATGTTTTGTATATCCATTCCATTCATTTGTTTTCATCTATCATTTTAGGACATGGTTCCAAACTTCGAGAAGATCCAAATCTCAAGTAAACAATACCATTGGAAACAATGGTGAATAACTATTAGAAGCATTTTATGGGCCACAAAAGTTTTAGATTGAGGCCCAAATCGATAAAACCGACAAAACCGAACCGACCCGAGTTTATCCGGTTCGGTTCGGTTGGTGATGATTCATCGGTTCGGTTCGGTTGTTAAATATCCAAAACCGACTAAGTCGGTTCGGTTGGATATTTTCCCTCAAAATCGAACCGACCGAACCGTGCACAGCCCTACTCGAAACGTTGAGGAGTGCCTTAACACACTTGAGGCTGGCTTGGCCGAGTTAAAGAAGGATCACACATACGTGAAAGACAAAGTGAAGAAAATGTATAGTATGTTGAAGACTGTGTTATGCTGCGTTCAGAAGGAAGGAGTGCCACCTCCTTTGCCTGACTCGCCGGATCAGTAGATCCTATTAGTCCTAGGTTGCAGTTTATTTAATTCGTAGTAATGTAGGGGGGAAATTAGTTTCACCCAATAGCTAGTGCAGTATTAAATTTCCAGTTAAATGTTGTGTAAGGGGAAACAATGTAATTCTTTGAAGTTGCGCATTAATGAAAATTATTTTTGATTTTGGTTTACTCATGCATTTGTATACAACTTAGAGAATTGGAGCATATTGTGCTAGATAGAAATGCATAGCCTATTTGCATGTCTGACAATCACCCTATAATCAAATACAGAACATGCCGCCTAAAAGCCATCGCCTTCTCATTAGGCTCCTGCATGGCAGGCTGGTCAAGGATACATGGTAGCCTTTCTACTTTCGACGACCACGCTGGCCTTAACATGGGGTTGGGTTCCAAGGTTATACATGAGAAGCCGCACCTTGCTTTGGGGCAAAGTCACATGAATGTGCCAGATTCATAGTCGGCCGTGTTGGGTGCGTTTCACACAAACCTTTGGGTCTCGCCCCCCAATACACTAGAATTATGGACTATGCTAATGCAATAATCAAGAACAAATATCAATCACACGAACACAAAGAGTTTTTACGTGGAAAACCCTCAAAAGAGGTAAAAACCACGGGACCAAGTCCAGATCAACAATCCACTATCTCAGGGAACTGTTACAACCGATCACAAGTACACACCGCTTGGATCAAACTTCTTCACCCACGCAGGGATGGATAAACTACAAGAGAATAGTAAAGGAGAAACGATCTCACCGATCCCGAGGACGTAGAAGCGCTGAGATGACCGTTGCGCAGAAGAATCCTTCTTCAAGCAACTTCTCCCTTCTACAAGCTTCATCTTTCTCTCTCTCTTCTCTCTCTCTTCTTCTTTTTCTCTCTTTCTCACCTTGGACGTGTTAGCAACACAATGGGATACCCTAATCCCGTTTTGGAACGCTTAAGTATCAAAAATGGAAGAATTAGAGCCAAATAAGGAAACTGCGTAGAAGCAGTCCGCGCCGGGTCGGGCGCCCGGTCACCAGACCGTCGGGCGCCCGGCCAACCAGAAAACAGTCCAGCGATTACACCTAGAGAAAAATGAATTTCGGGCGCCCGGACCAAACATGGTCGGGCGCCCGGTCACCAAAACCATCGGGCGCCCGGCAATGGACAAAACAGTCCAGCAGCCTTCTGCCTTTTCTGGTGAATTTTGGTCGCCCGGCCACTAACTGGCCCTGGCGCCCGACCTCACCCAGATTCACCTTCTCTCCCCTCGTGTTGAGGAGGAAAACTCCATCAAATCTCTCCCTTTCCGACTCAGGAGAAATTCACCTTCTTCAAGCCAGCTAGGTTTCTGCAAACCTCAAACTTGCCCTTGAGCAAAGCCTTGGTCATCATGTCTGACCCATTATCGTCCGTATGGACCTTCTAAAGCTGTAACACCTTCTGTTCCAAAGTATCCTTGATCCAGTGATACCGAATCTCTATGTGCTTCGACTTAGAATGCTGACTTGGATTCTTGCTCAAGTGTATAGCACTTTGGCTATCGCAATAGACCACGTGCTCCTCCTGCTTCAGGCTGAGTTCCTGTAGGAACCTCTTCATCCAAAGCATCTCTTTGCATGCTTCTGTGACCGTGATGTACTCGGCCTCTGTCGTCAACAATGCTACGACCTTCTGTAGCTTGCTCTGCCAAGAGACCGCTCCCCCTGCAAACGTGAACATGAACCCTGATGTAGACTTCCTGGAGTCTATGTCACCTGCCATATCTGCATCTGTGTAGCCTTCTAACACAGGTTTTCCGTCACCATAGCATAGGCTCAACCTCGATGAGCCCCTTAGATACCGTAGTATCCACTTCACCGCTGCCCAATGTTCCTTGCCAGGATTGGCAAGATACCGGTTGACAACACCAACCGCATATGCTATGTCTGGGCGCGTACACACCATAGCATACATCAAACTTCCTACCGCTGACGCGTAGGGTATCTTCCACATCTCTTCCACTTCCGCCTTCGTCTTGGGACACTGCTTGTCGCTCAATTTGAAGTGACCATCCAGTGGAGTACTGACCGGCTTCACTGCATTCATGTTGAACCGCTCTAGGACTTTCT
The DNA here is from genome assembly GCA_003013855.2 of Liriodendron chinense. Classification (NCBI taxonomy): domain Eukaryota; kingdom Viridiplantae; phylum Streptophyta; class Magnoliopsida; order Magnoliales; family Magnoliaceae; genus Liriodendron; species Liriodendron chinense. The sequence goes on from ML058345.1 coordinate 3,583,910, forward strand.
CAATATACCGCTCTTGTGACAACCAAAGCTTCCTGCTGCTTCTGTCACGGGCTATCTCCATTTCTAGGATCTGTTTGGCTGGGCCCAAGTCTTTCATCGCAAACGACTTGCCCAACTCTTGTTTCAGCCTGTCAATCTTCTTGATGTCTTTTCCCATGATGAGCATGTCATCAACATACAATAGCAGAACTAAGAAATCACCGTTTGAGAACCTGTGAGTGAACACACAGTGGTCCGACTCCGTTCTGTCATATCCATGCTTCGACATGAACGAGTCGAACTTCTTGTACCATTGCCTAGGAGCTTGCTTCAGCCCATACAAACTCTTCCTAAGCCTGCACACCATATGCTCTTTGCCCTTGACTTCGAACCCTTCTAGTTGACGCATGTAGATCTCTTCTTCTAGGTCACCATGGAGAAAGGCAGTTTTGACATCTAACTGCTCTATCTCCAGATCCATGCTAGCTGCCAACCCAACCAACACCCGTATGGATGTCATCTTCACCACTGGTGAGAATATCTCCTCGAAGTCTATTCATTTTCTCTGACCAAACCCTTTCACCACAAGTCTAGCCTTGAACCTTGTCTGTGAATTCTTCTGCTCATTCTTCTTTCTGAACACCCATTTATTGCTCAGAGCTTTCTTGCCCTTAGGCAATTTCACCATATCATAGGTGTGGTTCTTATGCAAGGATTTCATCTCCTCTTGCATAGCTTTCAACCACTCCCCCTTATGCTAGTCGGATAGGGCCTCAGAATAGTCTTCTGGCTCTCCCCCATCTGTGAGCATAATGTACTCATGCGGCGAGTACTTCTTGGATGGATGTCTGTCCCTTGATGTCCTCCTCACCTGCGGCTCAACAGGTGGATCAAGTTGGGGCTGCTCCCCCTGTCCATCTTCTGTAGGGACTCCCTCATCCTCTGCACCTTGTTGTACTCCCCCGTCATCAGGCACCACGGGAGGAGTAAATGGATCCATGTCTTCCAGTTCACCTGAACTGGGTTGGGTCTTCTCTGGCTTTTCAATGTCTTCTATACACTGATCTTCAATGAAAACCACATCTCTGCTCCTGACGAGCTTCTTCTCGGTCGGATCCCACAACCTGTAACCGAACTTCTCATCACCGTACCCTAAGAACACACACTGCCTGATCTTCATGTCGAGCTTGGATCCTCTCATCCTTTGGTACGTGAACGGATGCCCTGCATCCAAACACCCTGAGATGACTGTACGATGGATCACGTCCAATCCACACCTTCTCAGGTACTTCTCCATTCAACGGGCTGATGGAGACCTGTTTATCAAATATACCGCCGTGTGCATTGCTTCTCCCCAGAACATCTTGGGCAACTTTGCATGGGATAACATGCATCTGATTCTCTCTACTATGGTGCGATTCATTCGCTCAGCCACACCATTATGCTGGGGGGTCTTGGGAACTGATTGTTCATGCCGTATACCCAGTGACTTGCAATACTCGTGGAAGTCACCTATGTATTCACCACCATTGTCAGTGCGGATGCACTTCAATGATCTGCCTGTCTCTCTCTCGACCATAGCATGAAACAGTTTAAACACACCAAAGACCTCGTCCTTAGATTTTCAAAGCATACACCCAAACCCTCCTAGATGCATCATCTATAAATGTGACAAAATACAATGCCCCACCCAAGGTTTTTGTCCTCATAAGACCACAAACATCAGAATAAACCAAATCTAATGCATGTACTTTATTAGTATGAGAAGCAGTTTTAACAAAAGAAACTCTATGCTATTTCCCAGATAAACAGTCAATACAGGTTTTGAGAGGTATACATGTCACGTCTGGAAGGAGCTGCTTCTTCGCTAGTAGTTGAAGCCCTTTTTCACTCATGTGGCCTAGACGCCTATGCCACACGTCAGTAGCTGAATCCTTTGATGCGTTCAATCCACTCTTGCATACACTGACACTTGCCTTGTAAAGAGTGCAACACTTCTTTCCTCTGGCAGTGATCAACGAACCCTTGATGAGCTGCCAGCGCCCACCAGCAAACCGGCTTTCATAGCCATCATCATCCAGCCTTCCCGTCGACATCAAGTTGAGACGAAGGTCTGGAATATGTCTCACATCCCTGAGAACCAATGTACAGCCCACATCGATCTTCAAACAAATATCACCGACCCCTACGATCTTCAAAACACCAGAATTTCCCATCTTCACTTGTCCCATAGTCACCTGACTTGTAGCTTGTGAAGAAATCTCTACATGGAGTCGCATGAAACGAGGCTCCCGAGTCTATCACCCAGTCGGTGTCCTGACTCGAAGCCGTGAGACAAATATCGTGATCTGCTGAAAGAATAACAACAACGTCACCATCTGAGGCGACCGCAGTAGAATCTGATTCATCTTCCTTCTCCTTTCCTTTACCCTTCTTGTCACTCTTCTTCTTGTGACATTCATGCTTATAGTGGCCCTTCTTGCCACAATTCCAGCATTCAACATCTTTCCTAGCAACTGACTTGCCTCTTGATTTATCTCGGGCCTTTCCGCCCTTTCTGTTCTTTCCTCTCCCCCGATCTTGTGTCACAAGGGCCTCTTGCTGAGCAGGCCCTAGAGACTTCCTCCTTGTCTCCTCATTGAAGAGACAGCTTGTTACCTGATCCATGGATACCTTTCCATCTGGCACGGAGTTACTTAGAGACACCACCAATGTCTCCCAACTGTCAGGCAATGAGCTAAGCAGTAGCAAAGCCTGAAGTTCATCATCCAGGACCATCTTCATGGTGGAGAGTTGGTTCACAATGTTGCTGACCTCATTCATGTGTTCAGCCACAGAACCACCATCTTTGAACTTGAGATTCACAAGTCGTCTTATCAGGAAAATCTTATTGCCGGCTGTCTTCCTCTCATACAGCCCTTGCAATTTCAGCCATAGGCTAGCGGCTGAGGTCTCTGTAGACACATGGTGGAAAACCGAATCATCCAACCATTGTCTAATGAACCCCACCGCCTTTCGGTCCACTTTCTTCCAATCATCATCTGATATATCCTTTGTCTTCGCCGATATGCCTAGAATTGGAGCATACAAGTCCTTGCAATAGAGCAAGTCCTCCATCTTAGCCTTCCATATGGTCCAGTTAGAACCATTGAGGCTGATCATCCTTGATGAGCCAGCTTCTGTTAGTGCACTTTTCTGTGGTATACTAGTGCACCTTGTTTGTCAATTACTTAGGTCAGTAGGTCTAGTGTCGGTTGAGCTTAATGAAGACGAAGACCGAAGACTCAAGTGGCCCGGCTGCATCAAGAAAGAAGAAACAGGTAAATGTGATGCCTTGGTGTGCCTTGCCTTGACCAAAACCTAACCCATAACCTCTTAGATGACTTGCACCACCTACATATACCTTTAGTCATCATCATTAGTCTTAGAACTCCATGAAAAACATGATAAATTAGACTAATTAAAGAGGTAGAAGCTGCTGCAATAAAAAAGGCTCAAACAGCAGTTTCCGATAGGACTCCGATCAATCGGACAGGTGCTCCGATAGGACTCCAATCGATCGGACAGAAATTCCGATCAATCGGAAATTGTCCCAGAAAAAATTGAAAACTCACTGGACATATTTCCGATCAATCGGACAGTCTCCGATCCATCGGAAGGGGCCGTCCGATCAATCGGACAGTGTTCCGATCAATCGAAATTTCTTCCAGAGACTTCTCTGGATAGATTTCCGATCAATCGGACTTGTCTCCGATCAATCGGACTGGGCTCCGATCAATCGGACACTTTTTTCGATCAATCGGAGATGCATGAATCTGCCCTTTTTTTTACCGTTGGAAGAAAATCTATTTAAAATGGGGATTCGTTTTTTGAGCTAAGAGAGGGAATTTTGAGGAGATAGAAGCCACCATTGCTAGAGATCATTAGAGGCTCTATCCCAAACCTAAAACAAGTCATTCTCCTTGTGTTTTCATCACAAGCTTGGGCCATTCAATGGCATCTTGAGAATGGACTTGTTCCCTCTTGATTCCTAGGGTTTAGACACCTTGATGATAGTTAAATCCTTTGTCTAAACACCACCTAGGAGTCCATTTAGGTGCATTCCTCTAGGAAACCCATTTCCTACCATTTGTAGAGGTTTCACCATTCCCTAGCACCTTGGGCATCTCCAATGGAGCATCACATGCAAGGTAGCTGATCTTGGAGCTGAAGCCTTGGTAAAGCAACGACGTCAACAATCGAGGGAGCACAAGGGGAGCTGATTCAAGCACGGGAGAGCGAGAAGAAGCAACCCAAGACGGCGCAACAAGGGGCTCAATCTGACAAGTAAAGTTGTCTTGTTAAGAGTCCATCCACTCAATTCCCTGTGGGAGTTGAGTGTAGAGTTTGTTTGACAAACTCGCCCCAGGGTCGTTAGCCGATCCTTGGCCTATTAGTTGGGCCTAAAATCCAGGGACGTCAGCCGTTCCTTAGCACGTTAGTCGGGCCTAAAACAAAGTCTCCAAGGGGGAGCCACCAACACGGGTGCAAACGTGTAGGTTGGGAGGAACCTGTAAACTCCCCGGTTGGGTGGATCCGAGTTAAAACACCTTAGTTGGGAGGAACCAGATTTAAACTCCCCAGTGAATGCCGGTGTGCTCAAAGGGGTTGAGTACTTGAACCGGGAGTGGAGTAGACAAGTAGTCGAACCACTATACATCGTTGTGTTTGTGATTGTTCTTGAGCACATTTCTCTTTATGCATTATGTTTAATTGATTAATTATGAATGCTTAGTTAGGAATGTATGCTAGGCACTTGATAGGCACATCCACACTCACAAGATGTACTTTCACTACCTCATGTTGACTTGAGCATTTCTTGATCCATCCTCTCTAGTCCACATGAGTTGATTAGACTAGGTTGATTATTGCTTTATCTTTTGCTAGTCTATTAATTGGACCCACTTAGGCTTGAAAGCCGAAGTGTTTATCGCTTACGTAGTTTAATTTGTTAAATCTGATAAGTAGGCGAAAAGAATTTGAAAAGGTCCTAATCACCCCCTCCTATAGGTTTAGCCATAATTCTAGTTGCTCTTCAAGCTTCCGCATGTGTATGCATAGGGTGTCGTGTAAGACTACCCGACGCAATTTCACCTTCCATAATTCAGAACCAATCACACACCGTTCAAACAACCTGAACTCTCTGATACCACTTTGTTGGGTGCGTTTCACACAAACCTTCAGGTCTCGCCCCCCAATACACTAGAATTATGAACTATGCTAATGCAATAATCAAGAACAAACATCAACCACACGAACACAAAGAGTTTTTACATGGAAAACCCTCAAAAGAGGTAAAAACCACGGGACCTAGTCCAGATCAACAATCCACTATCTCAGGGAACTGTTACAACCGATCACAAGCACACACCGCTTGGATCAAACTTCTTCACCCACGCTGGGATGGATAAACTACAAGAGAATTGTAAAGGAGAAACGATCTCACCGATCCCGAGGACGTAGAAGCGCTGAGACGACCGTTGCATAGAAGAATCCTTCTTCAAGCAACTTCTCCCTGCTACAAGCTTCCTCTTTCTCTCTCTTCTCTTTCTCTCTTCCTCTTTTTCTCTCTTTCTCACCTTGGACGTGTTAGCAACACAATGGGATACCCTAATCCCGTTTTGGAACGCTTAAGTACCAAAAACTGGAGGAATTATAGCCAAATAAGGAAACTGCGTACAAGCAGTCCGCTCCGGGTCGGGCGCCCGGTCACCAGACAGTCGGGCGCCCGGCCAACCAAAAAACAGTCCAGCGATTACACCTAGAGAAAAATGAATTTCGGGCACCCGGACCATACATGGTCGGGCGCGTCACCAAAACCATTGGGCGCCCGGCAATGGACAAAACAGTCCAGCAGCCTTCTGCCTTTTCTGGTGAATTTCGGTCGCCCGGCCACTAACTGGCCCTGGCGCCCGACCTCACCCAGATTCACCTTCTCTCTCCTCGTGTTGAGGACGAAAACTCCATCAGGCCGCCAATGTGAATCACGCGGCTATGCTCAACCAACTCCAATTGATTCTTGTAATAAAACCATTCACCAAACGTGCCCACCTCCTATCAGCTTCAATCATACTTGCATCAGTATTGTGCATCATTATCTCCACCTAACCACCTTATTTGTCTAGTCATTTCGAGTGTATGATGTGTGGCTTGTCAGAATACTAGACCTGCTAATCCAAAACTTGGATTGACTTCGACCGCTTCTCCAAGTAGATGAGTCTAAGTAGAGAATTTTTTCTCAGTCCATCACTTGAAGTATAGGCATCCCATTACCACACCACATATCATACACTCCATTACATCATTCGCACGTAAGAACTAATCTAATCCATTGTATTTCATTAAGTCCTATCACTTAGAGCCCATACGTTCATATAGGCAAAGAGAGTAGCTAACACATTTCCTCTTTATCATTGTGGTCCCTTTATCCAGAATTTCGGGTTGCAAATAAAGAGTCATTATAAGGTAAGAAATCCTTCAATTCTTTGACTTAAGGTTCCTAAGTAGTTTAGCCAACTATGAAAATTTGAGTAACTGGCTAGTGATGACTTTAAGTCAAATATATAATATCATAGTGTTGGGGTCCCAAAAGTCAGTACCCTCTAAAACAAATCAATTGGGCACGTGCTTCGAGAAAATCCCACAAAATACTACCCGACGCACCCAAATACCCAAATTTGCAAAGGATCCAGTACTTAGCCATTTTCTCCGGTGGGCCCCACGGATCACCGTGATCAAAACCGTCCAGAATCAAGCAGACACGTTCTTCATGAATTATGATAAGCAGTGCATGGCGATTCACCGAGAAACGGGCCCCACAAGCCCTCCGTTTCGCAAAACCCAATTTTGCAAGACACGGGTACGTCAAGCGCACCCATTTATTCAGCCCAACCCACCCTTAAATTCACGAAAATTCAAGAAGTGTTTTAGGATATTTTTTATATCTAACGCATCCAAAAAATGGCTTGACGCACCCTAAAAATACCTTCGACGCGTCCATAAATTCAGAAAATACGGAACTGCAATTTCAGAGTGCATTGGACTGCAACGCACCCTAAAATTGCCCAACGCGTCAAAAATAGCCCAACACACCCATAAAATCACCAAGGACCAGCGTTGCACTTTTTGGATGCATTGTACCTCAACGCACCCAAAAAATAGCTCGACGTACCCATAAAATCAGCACATCTCAAAATCCCATTTCGGGGTGCGTCAGAGCTCCCACGCGTCCATTTATGGGTGCGTCGAGGGATATTTGGGGTGCGTCATACGTGGCAGCTCCTCATTGGTCGTTGTTCGGTATTCTCGGGTATAAATACCCCCTCCCACTATTCATTGGTACAGATTAAAGAGAGAGAGAGAGAGAGAGAGAGAGCTATTATCCCCTGAGTATCTGGGATTTGTCGCCAGGAAACCCTCGCCGGAATCCCTTTCCGACAGCCGTAAAACTTTCCCAGTGACCGAAATTCTTTTTCGATCGCCGGCATCTTCCACCGGAAGGTCACTCTAACCAACATTACCGCAGGTCCGGATTATAAAAAAAATCATAAGTGTGAGCACGCACCCGAAAATAGCTTGACGCATCCGAAAATTCAACATAATTCAGATATGTATTTTCAGAGTGCATTGGACTCCCACGCACCTGAAAATAGCTCGACGCATCCGAAAATTTAACAAAAAGCGGACATGTATTTTCAGGGTGCATTGGACTCCCACGCACCCGAAAATAACTCGACGCACCCGAAAATTTAACAAAAAGCGGATTTGTATTTTCAGGGTGCATTGGACCCCAACGCACCCGAAAATTACCCCACGCATCCATAAAATCAACATAATTTAGACATGTATTTTCAAGGTGCGTTGGACTCCCACGCACCCATAAATTATGTCCCACGCACCCAAAAAATCAGTCAATTCCAGAACATGTTCATGGGTGCACCGGACTCAATTTTAAGTGTTTTCAAGTGCCACTTGAGCCTATTTTGGGTATTTCGAGCGTTCCGGACGCAATGGAATGGTCAAATGGACGTTTCAGGATCTCTAAATGAGCAAAATTGCACATCTTCAAACTTCAATCTGATTCGACACGATGAACAAAACGACATCTCGAAAGAGACGCCGCCAGCATCCAGAACTATGCAAACATGTCATCATTTATATTTAGTGTAAAGATGTGATCCGATTTGAGTCGAAAGCTAGACAAACGGGACTATGGTTATCACAATAAACCATACCAAAGAGTTTCAATTCACTACAAAACAATTGTTATGAACTGCCACAACACAACAGTCGATGCCCTACCCATTAAAAACGGCATCCGTCGGTTGGGCTACGCAGGTATACACAACTGCAGAGTGGACTTCCCGAGGTCACCTGTCCATACATTGACAGGCACAGGCCCAGAGTCGTCCTTCTCAGTCATAAACCCTGATAGTCTCAGCCCGAATTTCCGGCCAAAACATGGGACATAGACATCTGACTAATACAAAGATGGTTCGGTCCATAACAAAACAAATACAGGTCTCTATGACCACAAACTCTCAGACCATAGTCCCTGCTGACTAGTCTTTTGCCTTTTAATCAAGGGTCATCGATCATTCAATGTAATTAAGGGCTCGTGCCGGATCACGGCCTGGAATGTACAAGATCTCAGGATCTCTGGAATAAAATTCACCTTGCGATATCTCTCCTTGTGTACTTTTATGAATGCTTGTGATTGTCTATGAATGTTTCCGTTATTCAGAACCCCAGAGCAACAAAACACTACATTTCAAGGAAAATGCCCTTTTGGAGTTTATTTTTTCTAGTTCTAACAAACTGGCGACCCTGCTGGGGACGAACCATACCAGAATCTCTGGTTGTATCTGAATATGGAAACGCTTTAAGATCAATTACTCACAAACATAAATTTGTGCATAGGAAAGTTACCGCAAGGCGTCATGTTTCGGTGCCCTTCGGGCACCAAACTGGCGACTCTCAACAGGAGCGTTCTTACCTTCATCTCTAAGGCAATAGACGGTAAATCAAGGGTTTTTTTCAAAACCACAAACTTCCACAACTACACGTCTTTGTCTCCTTCTTGCTTATTTTTGTTGGTTTATGCACTGCGATCGATGGGCTCATACTCCCGACCGCACTTGTGAACTGTTTTAAAGATTTTTATGACACCGCAGAATTAGCAAGATAGTAACGCAGACAGAAGAAATGGCATGCTCGATGACAAGTTCGTGCACCTTCCTTGCCAATGGAGGTTTCAACTTCCCTCGCCTCACCGCAACCACAACTGCTAGCCCAGGCTCAAAATGGCAGTTGGTTGAGACCCGGAGGCAGAAGAAAGAACAGAAGAAAGCTGCCATCCTAGCTGCATATAGAAAGGCGAGCGTTGCGAGATCTCGCCCCGTGGTCAAGAAACAGTGGCAGCCGAAGCAGGGGCAAATGATCCCTATCGATGGCCAGGTCATATCAACCAAACCCGCAGTACCCAAAATGACAGCCGAGCAGTTTTCACCGTTATCCAAGGTCGCCTGCACCTCTCGGAAACCTATCGGGTCCGCACATGTGAAGAAAGCCGAGCCCATGACAACCCTTGAATCGAAGCAGAGGTCACCTCAGGAAATCCCGTTAGCGCAAGTGGTGATGGTCCAAATAGCTGAAGGAGAGGAAGAAGGACCATATGAAGCAGAAGAATTGCCTCCACTCCAAGATCAGATCGATAGATTGGTAGAGGCTAACCGCGAGACAAATGATCGGATGAGGGCTATTCAGGAAGCCTTGGCCACCCTAATAGCATAGAATGCCACCAGAAGTATCGCGCCACCCACCCGTCAGTCGGCAGAGGAATCCCAAGGGGCAGCAGAAGGCCCAACTAAGCATGAACAGCCTGCCCAACTTCGGGTCACACCAATAGAGCGCGCACCACTTTCCACATCTCACGTATCGCGAGAAGAGTTATCCCAGACGATAGCCCACATGATGCAGCAAGAAAAAGAGAAAGAAAAGAGGGGCAGCTATAAATATCGGGTCCCGTACCCGCCAGAGGTGGAAGAGGTGCCGTTCCCAGCCAATTTCAGATGCCCAGACTTCGGAAAGTTCGACGGAAGAGGATCGCTAGAAGAGCACATCACCCACTTCTTGACTACGTTAGGAAATTGGTCCACGGTCCCGCAGTATTGCATGCGGTTATTCGGATCTACCCTGACAAGGAAGGCCTTTCAATGGTACATGTCGCTACCGGCCGGCTCTACAAGGACATGGGAGCAAATACAGGACGCTTTCATCTCCAAATTCTTTGCAACCGAGAGGGAGAACTCGTTGACGGACCTAGCATTGGTCAGACAGAGGAATGGTGAACCAGTAGAGAAATTCATTGACCGATGGGGAACTACGGCGGCTCAATGTCGTGAATTACCCAGTGAAGGCGAGCAGATGAAGATGTGCCTAAGGGCTCTAGACCCCATGATCTCGTACGACCTGTCAGGTAACACCTTCAACTCCTTTCGCGAACTAGCAACGAAAGCCCATCTGGTGGAAGAAGCAGCTTCCCGGGTAAACTTCAGACCCGAGAGATAGAAGAGAGAGACAGGAAGAGTGGTAGAAACCCACCAGGTCGACAAGGTCAAGGAACAGAAAGATCGAAAACGTCCCGCTGTCGATCATAGGATGGAAATGAAGACAGCAGTCACGCAAGACAAGGGTAGAAGACCCTATGTACCTAAACGCGTATCGATAGCCGAAAGAGAAAGGGCTAATGGCCCATATACATTAGATATGGCCGATCTAATCCCGATCATGGAACAATTGGTCGAGGAAGGCTTAATGCGTTTACCGGAGCCCGTCCTTCCCCATGAAGTTGGACAGGTAAACGATCCCAAATATTGCAAATATCACCAATGTGTTAGCCACAAGACAGAAGATTGCTTCTCCTTGAAAGGAAGGATACAAGGGTTGATCAATCAAGGGGTTATCAGCATGAAGGTACCCGAGACAGCAAGGGAGATAGCCGGGACAATTTCAGTAATCCCAATAGAAGGTAGCATTCACCTAATGACTTCATTCCCTGAGCCAAAGGAACCATGGACTCTAGTCAGTAGCAAGAAAAGACTCAAGAACAGACGGAGGCTTGTTAACCAAAGAGGGAACAGGGGGAGAGGAAGGAGAGAAATATTATAGAAGCAACCCGTGTTGAGCATAGCATATTGCGAAATGGTGTCGTTCACCGAACAAGTACCGGCCGAAGAAACCCCACAAGCAGTCAAGGGAGAAGTTAACGCGGTCATCTTACGATCAGGAAGGCAAATGCCTGACCGTACCCCTCCAAGACCAGACGACCCAATGCAAGAAGATGGTGTCCACGACAGGCCGCAAGGGAGACCTCACGTGCAAAAGTTGAAAGAGAAAGTTGGTGAAGCCACGACTAGTCAGCCAAGCCCGAGACCAGTAGTATATGATGTTGTGTCGCACTTACGAAAGGTTCCCGCCCTGCTAAGTATATACGATGCTTTATGTCTCTCGAAAGTGTACAGAGAAATGTTAATCAATGCCTTACTTGACAGTGAGGTCAAGGAGGTCATGATGATAGAAATAGAAGAAGAAATGAATAACGCAGACAAATTCTGGGAGGGGTACGTGCCAGTGTCACAAGTCATGCATGTCAACCATCCTGCGACAATTACTTTCTCAGAAGAAGACTGCACGACCAAATTAATAAACCACAATCGACCATTGATGGTCACAGGAACAATCAGGGACACCGAGATCAAGAGGTGCATGTTGGACGATGGGTCTGCCGTGAATATTATGCCATTGAAGACATTACAGAAGCTGGGTTATAAGCAATCAGCACTACGCCTGAGTCTCATGATGATTCAAGGGTTCAATCAAGACAGTCAACACACACTGGGATCAATCACGGTGATGTTAGAGATCGAAGAATTGACGACAAAAGTAACGTGTCAGGTGATCGACGCAGTGACAACATACAACCTCCTTTTAGGAAGGCCCTGGCTCCATCAGAATCGGATAATCCCTTCGACATATCACCAGTGTTTCAAATATAACAGAGATGGTGTCCAATACAAGATAGCAGCAGATCCGAAGCCATACACGATAGCTGAGTCATTTTTGGCTTATGCGAAATATTATGACCCGTCCGAAAGCGATAAAACCAGCAAAAAGTCCGACATAAGGAAGAAAGGACAAGGGGCAGAACCTCGAGTTGAGAAGTGCGTACAGGAAGGTAAACCTCAGCTCATCACCTAAGGAAGATCCCAATGTCAGCAGAAAAACCAACCTCAGCCGATTACGAAGAAATTCTATGTGGTACCGCAGCATCTGCGTCAGCCAGGGCAGTCTGTGTTAAAACTGATTTCAGATCAACACATGAGTGTACTCAAATCCAGCTTCAATATGCCTATACCCAAGATAGGAAGAACCAAGCCATTTCTAAAATCTCCAAGCCAATTCATCGTGCCGTCAAGAGATGCCACCCAGAAAGATATCAAGTTCCACTCAGGGCCAAGCCAGCCAGTACCATCAGAAGGGAAAGAAGAAGGAAGAGGGTCTGCCCAATCTCGACCAATAGAAGAGAAGAGATATAGCAAAGCCAGCCGGAAGATTATGAGGAATATGGGATTCTTCAGTCAAGGCTCAAACACAAAGAAAAGACTGCTAGCTCCATTTGAAGAATATAAGCAAGTATACAGAAACGAAGAAGGTCTAGGAGCGAAGGCAAGCATAAACATGGCAACCATTGGCCCGGTAGAAGGAATCCAGTCGCAAGATTCTATCGACATAATCCAGCCAAGTGTCGCACCCGTGCAACTAGAAGACGGTGGACAACCGACGATTGATGAACTCGAAGAGGTGAATTTGGGCACCATCAAAGAACCCAGGAATACATATTTGAGCAGGAACGTCCCAGAAAATGAAAGAGAGAAATACATACAGTTATTAAAGGAGAATAAAGACATCTTTGCCTGGACATATTCAGAAATGCCCGGGCTCAGTCCGGCAATCGCCATGCACAAGCTAAGTATCATGAAGGAAAAGAAGCCAGTGAAGCAACCACAACGACGGTTTCATCCTGATGTTGTACTGCCAATTCCAGAATTATTGATTGACAGCACAACGGGATATGCTAGTAATGTCCTTCATGGACGGGTATTCGGGATACAATCAGATTCGCATGGCCCCGGAAGATGAAGAAGCTACGGCCTTCCGTACAACCCTCAGCATCTACTGTTACCGCGTAATGCCCTTCGGATTAAAGAACGCAGGGGCAACATACCAGCGCGCAATGCACGTTATATTTCAGGATATGATGCATAAACACATCGAATGCTATGTAGATGATCTAGTCGTAAGGTCGGCCAATCACGAGCAGCACAGAGAGCACCTAAGGCAAGTGTTCCAACAGTTGCGCAAGAAAAGTCTCCCTATGAATCCACTAAAATGCGCGTTCGGAGTTGCGTCTGACAAATTTCTAGGCTTCGTGGTCAGACACAGGGGCATAGAAATCGATCCCGCAAAGATCAAGGCCATCATAGAAATGCCTCCTCCGAAGAACCTGAAGTAGTTGAAGAGTTTTCAAGGCCGTGTAGCATATCTGAGGAGATTCATCTCGAACTTGGCTGGTCGTTGTCAACCGTTCTCCCGCCTCAACAAGAAAGATGTTAAGTTTGAATGGGACGACACTTGTCAGAAAGCCTTCGACTCTCTAAAAGAGATGCTCGGGAATTTGCCAGTCCTTGCCGCCCCAATCAAGGGAAAGCCACTGATTCTGTACATCGCAGTAGGTGATAACTCACTGGGGGCACTCCTGGCACAGAAGAACGAAAAAGAGAAGGAGAATGCACTATATTACTTAAGCCGCACGCTGGTAGGGGCCGAATTCAACTATTCAGCAATTGAAAAGATATGTCTCGCTCTCATTTTTGCTGTAAAGAAACTGAGGCACTACTGCCTCTCGCACCAAATAACGTTGATATCCAAGGCGGATCCGATCAAGTTCCTTATGAACCGGCCTATGCTGTCTGGGCGTTTAGCTAAATGGGCCCTTCTCCTCTCCGAATTCGACATCACATACGTCCCAGCCCGGGCTATTAAAGGACAAGCGATCGCGGATTTTCTCGCTGCGCATCCAGTCCCGAGCAGTGAAGAAATGGAATGTGACCTCCCGGATGATCAGGTTATGATGATCGAAAGACCACGGCTATGGCAAATGTACTTTGACGGAGCCTCCAGGTCGACAGGGGCAGGAGCGGGGGTTATATTTATTAGCCCACAGGGAGATTTGCTGCCCTACTCGTTTACAATCAGTGCCAGCCTGCACCAACAACGAAGTAGAGTATCAAGCCCTCATCATTGGGCTACAGCTCGCATTAGAGATGCGAATCAAGGCAATACAGATCTATGGCGACTCTAGACTAGTCATCGGACAGTTGACGACAGAATATGAGGTCCGTAAACCTATGTTGTCGCCTTTCTGCCGCCAAGCACAATCACTGTTTGACCAGTTTCGTGACAGCAGCATTTCACATATACCGAGACAGGAAAATGTACAGGCCGATGCATTGGCTAGCCTAGCCGCTACTCTGGCTAACCCCAGAGGTAGCCCACTTCAGGTAACGATTGAAGAAAGGAGGATCCTACCTACAGCCGTACTGCGTGGTGGCGAAGCAAGCGTAAACCCCATCTGTTTCTTCGAAATCACAGAAGATAATGACTGGAAAAGACCATTCATCGATTACTTGAAGTATGGGTTCTTACCAGAAGAGCTCAAGATGCGCACACAGGTTAGGAGACGCGCTGGGTCGTTTATACTACGGAATGACGTCCTTTACAAGCGCTCATATGAGGGAGTGTTGCTACGCTGCTTGGACCAGAAGGAAGCATACGCCACATTGAAGGAAGCCCATGGAGGAGAATGCGGTGCCCACCAAGGAGGCAGGAACCTACATCACCGTGTCCGACACATGGGATATTATTGGCCCACAATGGACGAAAGATGCAATAGAATTTGTCAAGAAATGTCATCAGTGCCAAATCCATGCAGATATCATATACTCGCCACCAGAAGAATTGCATCAGTCAGTGATGTCCTGGCCTTTCGCAGCCTGGGGCATGGACGTGATCGGGCCGATCAGCCCGCCCTCTTCCCAAGGACACCAATACATCTTAGCCGCGACGAATTACTTTTCCAAGTGGGCCGAGGCAGTCGCGCTTAGGAGCGTGAAGGCAAAACATGTTGAAAGTTTCATCCGCCACGCCATATTATACCGACATGGTATTCCCAAGAAAATCACCACGGACAACGGAACACCCTTCAAGAGCGCTACTATTGATAAGCTATGCACAAAGTTCAAGATCAAGCATTGTTATTCATCACCTTATTACCCCCCTGCGAATGGGTTGGCTGAGGCATTCAATAAGACTATCGTGAAGATTCTGAAAAAGACAGTGGCAGAAAATAAGAAGGACTGGGACAGACGGCTGCCCGAAGCATTGTGGGCATATCGAACCACACACCGCATAGCCACGCGAGCTACACCCTACTCGTTGGTGAACGGTACGGAGGCGGTGGTCCCGATGGAGATACAGGTTGAGTCGTTACGGGTCGCACTTCGTTATTCCCTGACAACCGAATGCAATGCCGAGATCAGAATGATCGAGCTAGATGATCTGGATGAAAAGAGACAGGTCGCCCAGCAAAGGCTCGAAATGTATCAGAAACAGATCTTAGCCTCATACGACAAATAAGTCCGCGGTAGGTCATTCAAAAGAGGCGACCTGGTACTAGTGATGAAACGCCCGGTGCTAGCTCAAGGCCCAAAAAGTAAATTCGACCCGAAGTGGGATCCAGTGTGCATCGTCGATGAAGTATACTCCAATGGAGCATATCGAGTGATTGATTGCAAGGGGCAAGGCATCAGCTCGTTGGTGAATGGCCGATTCTTGAAAAGATATTATACTTGACATAAAATACTGCTATGATTTGTAAACACCCCGTTAGAGGGAAAGTGTAATAGACAAACATCAAGAGAAATGACACCATACGATGATCAATGCTTACAATTACAGATACTAATCCTTTATTCCGTGTGTTTACACAGGCATCAGGAAAGTTATTGAAACTTGAGACGTATCAGGCATCGTTACCCCGCCCCATCCAAAGTTATCAAGAATCGGAATGAAAAGACGGACCTTAAAGTCAAGGCTCGGGCACACCCATTCCGCATCAATATAGGTTTGAGTCCTGACAGGGGGACATTCCTTCCAAAATAATCTACGTTATATTCGAATCCAAACGCAAATGAAAGAAATATCAAGTAGATAAAACATATAGCACGATCGCGTGAATAGTATACATATCATTACAACATTACTGTCACAACGTATCTCCGCAAAATTACAGAATAAAACAATTACAGAGCCTAACTGTTCAAATTTCTTAAACATTGTTCTAGCAAATGAATTGCAGACTCCTGGGTTGCCCTCTGTGTTGCCTCCGCCGCGGCTAAGACCTGTGCAGGATCGGGAATGCTTTGAAGGAACTCTCTCAGTTCTTCAACCTGATTTCGTATAGCGTTACGTTCGGCCTCCCGCTTTTTGATAGATAATTACAGACGAGCCTTTTGATTGCCAAATTTTGAGAGATTGAGATGAACAACGGAGCGTTCAACTTGCAGCCGTGTTATCTCATCATCTATCTCTGCCAACCGATCTGTGGCTCCCTGATGCCCAACGGCGGCATCTTGCCAATCGCGCCTCATCGCGGTTACATCTGCCTCGCACAGCTTAAGTTTTGGCAGGAGGGCTTGCGAATGACAGCGCCTCTCCTCAACAGAAGGATCGACTCTAAAGTGTCTCGCCTCGCTGAGTTGTGCCATGCCTTCCCTGAACAAGACTACATGGTTGATCATCAAAGAGACGTCAATCCCGAGCCATGCAGCGTTGCATTCAAGCGCCTGCAGCCCTTCATCCAAGATGGACCATTCATCCATATTCTTCAGAGAGGCGGTGATGTTCATTAGAAGACTTTTCAAAAAGTCCACCTTCACCTTCGACAGTCCTCGGAGAGAAGAAACGAATGCCTCGGGCAAGGCAACAGGGGCTAAAGCGTGAACAGGAGCGGCCGTTGATAAAAGAAATGGTAAAGTTAGTATAAAGAGGCCTCAGTAAAAAGAAAAAAAGAGATAGTCGAAACAGTGAAGACAAATAATATACCGGTGGCTTCAGGAATGTCAACAGCAGGCACGTTAGTCGAGGCAGTAGGCGTAGGCAATGCTGAGGCAATTTCAGCAATCCCCTCGGTCAACGGCTCAGGTAGTTCCGGAGAAGATAGCACTACGACTTCAGGAATGTTGGTGTCAGATGTTGGCATAGTAACAAGAAAGGATTCCGCAACGGGTTCAACTGACAACGGTGTAACAGTAGGCGGAGTCTGCATGGCACGTTCCAATGCACCTGTTCCTATACCAGAAACTTCAACCCCATGGGAAACCTCCCCGATAGGCTCAGCTAACGACGACCCAACAAAGGGAACAGCTTCCACAATAGGCTCAGCTGATGAAGGTTCGACAGTCGGAGATGCTTCCGAGGTAAGTTCAGGTACACTCGATGCAGCGACAGAAACCGGAATGCCCCGAGAAGTTAAATCAACATCCCCGACCCCAATATCTTCAACACGGGAAAGGGTCAGGGGAGGTGTAACCTCCACAGCGGCAGTGGCCGTCGTTTCATGAACAAGACCCTGGTCCTCTGCAGGTTCAGCCATGGGGATATCAAAGATAAGAATAGTGTCATCGGGCGCCTCATCATCCAAGTCCATGAAAATCGCTCCAACATCCGCCTCAGGGACAAGCTTGTCATATATCGGTTCATTGTCATCGCCTCCTCCAGTATGACGATCGCCGCTCAAATTCTCTTGAAGGCTCAGCTCACCCTCTTCCCTGACTGTACCCGCGTCACCAATCGAAGCGCCACCAACAGCCTCAGAGAGTTGTTTCTGTAATCTCTCTTTATCGTACCTCTTACGCATCTCGGCAATGTTCTTCCCTCCATCAACTACCGAAGTACGATGAGCAGTCTTCACCCGAGGACCCGTTCGCTCAAGTGGCATCTCATCATCACCACCATCATCGCCATCATCGTCACCATCGTCGTCACCACCATCATTACCACCATCATCGCCGCCGTCTCCACCACCAGCACCACCATCATCACCGCCCCCACTGCCATTATCATCGTCACCGTCCCCATCATTTTGGTCATCATTACCCCTGGGAATATCACCTCCTTGATGCACCTCATCGATAGGCCCGAGAGACGGGAACTCGGGGCCCGCCTGCACGATATTTCTTTCCCCATAAGCGATCCAACCTTCCAGGGTGTGCTCGGGTTTCTCGTGATCAATTACCACATTCATTGAAGTCATTAGCCTCTTAAGTACCCGATACCGCAAGCTGATGAAGATGCTCCGCCACGTACCCCAGTCCATCGGCAGGAGCTGGGCTAATAATCGGAGGCGTAACAAAGACGGGATCAGTAACATGATGACCATTCTGGATCAATGTATACTGATGAGCCCACCATCTCATCCACCCGAAAGATGCGCCAGTGACACTCCCCGTCCCAAGGATAGCAAAAGAGCAACCAGTCCCAGTCAGCAGAAGCTGCCGCCACATCCATTTCCAATGGATAGGCCCGATGCCATATGCTCGCTGCTCACGAGTCACCGGCTCCAATGTGGCAGGTACTCCTTGATCATATCCAAATTGACGAGCAAAACGGTTGGGGTAGTACGGCTCTCTCCAGAACTCCAGTCCCTCACGAAGAGGAAGCGAGGACGGGCTGATGGCTATCAGGAATGAGCGTTCGTTATGGTCTATGCTCTCATCATCCGTGCACAATATGGAATCTTTGCTCCGGGTGCCCGAGAAGTGGAAAAAGTGGACATCGTCGTATCTAGCAATCCTCTCCCTGACGGTGTTCAAATTTTGCCCTACCATCTTCCGTTTTTTAAAAAAGTATAACGGGACCACCCCTCGCTGAATATAATCTCCAGACTCGATACCATACACCCAAGGGAAATACACTCCGAGCCATCCGGATAGGAAATGCCATCCACAGTAAGCCAAATTCATGCCGAAGGCAGCCCGGTCCTTATTGCTGATAACATAACCGAGAGCCCGATAAAGAGAGCATAATACGGCGGGAGCTATTGCATAACGGTGGCCATTCGCCAAGGCCCCTGCGACAGCGAAACAGGACACCCTCACACTGTCGGCCTGCTTCGAGCTCGGCAAGACCACACAACTCAGCCAGTACGCCAAGAAGCCGGCCAGCTCGCAGGTCAGGGATAACTTGTTTGGGCGGGGGAAGTTTTCCTTCATTCGATCCTCTAAAAAGGCCTTGTCCTCGCGGTCTTCGTCATAAGCCCCATAGTCCAGACTGAAATGAAGAAGACAAAGTATTAATGGAAGAGAGAAAGACGAAACAATGACATACAACTCGCAATTAAGTGCTTACTCTAAGCCATGGCTGAAATAGACCAGCCAGTCTTCGAAGGGAAGTTTATCCTTGAAAGCCCAGAATTGTGGAAGCTCCGCAAATAACTCATAACAAGCCGGGGAGAAGAAACCTTCGCTCACCCCTTTTTCTTCCGAGACAGCTCCTCATCACTCGGAACCCACTCATCATATATCCTCCCGTGGATCGGGAGACCAACGATGCGGTTCAAGTCCCATAGCGAGATGCTCATTTCTCCATATGGCAAATGAAATGTGTTGGTGATAGAGCACCAGTGGTTCAAGAACACCTTGTAAACCCACGGTTCGAGGCAGAAGTAACTCGAGGTGGCCGCAATAGCCTTAAAGAGGCCCACCGCTTTCAAGGTCTCCTTATGGCGTTCCAAAATCCAGTTCGCCCATGCCTCATACCCGGGATGAGCAATCAAGTGACCGCGAGTCTGGAAGGCGCCCGATAACCAGATCTCTGTATCGCCCAGGTGATGAAATCTTTGCCGGAGAGTTTCAAAGTAATGTGTTGGGAAAGGCCGATGGGGGTCCTGATTCGGCTCTAAAAATATCATAAGCTTTGGGTCCAAGACAGCTTGACGCCTGCCATTCTCAGACAGGGAATAGTTGAGAAAAGGCCTAGGAATAGATGTCCACGTCTCCACGCTAAAAAACGAGTTTGTGCGGCACACATCTGCAGGCTCGATACTGGGAAGAGAGCGATGTCGCTGGAAACTTCTAGTGGATCTAATATACCCTCGTGTATAAGGGTTCCGGATGGCAAGAGGAGAAGTGACTAACTTTACGGTTGACCAAATGATCTTCATTTTGTCAGACTTGGACCTGGTCTGTTTCTCCAGGTATACTTGTTTCACGCCCTTGCCAGCCCTCTTCAGGCGACCGCGTCTAGCAGATTGGGCGGGGGCCAACGGACTCGCCTCGCCCTCTTCGGAACCTGTTGTCCCATCACTTCGGAAGCCCCGCAAAGGAGCCAAACCAGGAGTCCCACTATTCCTGTTTACCCCTGTCTGGGGGAGGTGGTACAACCCGGTCACAGAGAATTTTATTTTGCATGCCTTTGGGCAACGTCAATATACGTTCATAGAAATTAAAAGTTTCTGGGGGCAGAAACCATTGGGGATTCTGATCGGACGGGCGAACGACGTCCCTCAAAGCCGCCCGCTTGCGCTTTGAAGGAGTCAATGGAGGACCTGAAGGACCAGCCTCAGAAGGGTCGCTAGCCATCATAATCTGCAACGGCATACGGAAAGCTTAGATATAGCTCAAAGCAAGAGGAAATGCACAAAAGAAATCAACACTCTCAAAGTTCAAGAGGATGCAAAGTAATATGCAAAGACGACATGAGCACCGATAAGCGAATCAAGGTCATAGTAAAATGTATTCGAACTAGCAAAGAAGGAAATAGCACGACAGCATTCACAACCACGACATCATCATCACATACAAACAAGTACGGATAAAAGAAAGAGAAAACAACATAATCATCATCCATTAACTGAGACAGGCCCAAAATGTTCGGATTGTCACATCAATTGCTTAAATGTTAAAGTTAGAGTTTGTCATAAGACAACACAAAAATTGCGAGATCCCCTTCCCGCGGACAGAAAATGATCTCAATCTTGCAGCAGAGGAAGAAGCCGAGCCTTCAATTCGTCCACCTTCGCTTGGACCCGCGCTTCCTTAGAAGTCAGGTCCATTAGATGGGAGATGCACTGCTGCACGAGGTCGAAGTGCACGTGTTCAGCATTGGCCCAGTTCCTCACTACGGAGACATTGATCGCCAGATCGTCATATTCCCTTAAGGCCTCTCTGATCCTTCTCCAGATGCTAGCGCGATGATCCGGAAACTTGGCCTCCGCCAGTGGGACAGCCTAAGCCAGGAATCGTCTTTTCACCCTTTTCTCCCTCTTTAAAGAGTTAAGCTAGCTCAATAAGGCCAAGAAAGAATCAGCCAAGGGAGGCTCCGCCGCCTCAAGAAGCGCCAGCTCTTCTGGAAACGAGGAGTCGCCAATAAAACCAAGAATGGCTTCCCTATGCTCATCAAAAGTGGAGGCCATAAGTGAAACATTCCGGATAGCCTGTAGTATGGGACGAGAATCTGCACCGAGTATGGATAAAGCCTCAGACACCTCATCATATTGAAAATGGAGGGATGACCAAGCTCCAGACGATTAAGGGAGTCAAAGAGCCGTTGCAAGCAGTCACGAGCTGCGCGTAAGGAGGCACGAGTCGCAACCATTGTCTGCTGGAAAAAAATAAGACTAACAACCCGATTTGAGAACCGCGGAAATTCGACAAAAGGAGTAAAGAGAGGAAGCATATGAAGATTATTTACATCAGATCCAAAGTCAATGGAGGCATGCGCAGGTACGTCTAAACTCTACCTAAATTAATCATGATAATTCCCAGAAAATGTCATTTTTGATCAGGCGTAGCCCAAGATTTAAAGTATATGAGACCCGACACAGCTTCCGGATAACAATGAATGCACATGAAAATTTATGACGGAAGTGCGAGGCCCCATATCCTTTAAAGTAACGATCCCTGTCACCACAGGAATAGGTTTGCCCAGCCAAAATGTGGATATAACGGGCAGTGTTGGGCCAAATTTACACCCGAAAGAGCCCTCAGAAGCAAAAAAGTCCGAATCGAGGAAACTGGGTGCGTCGAACCCAACACACCCCTAAAATAATCAAAATTTGCAAAAAGATGCAAAGTTGAATATCTGGGTGCGTCGACCTCCAACGCACCCCAAAATACCAAAATTGGCTAAATCCAGTATATGGGTGCGTCACGCCCGACGCACCTCGAAATTCACTGATTTTTCCAAGTACGATATTTGGGTGCGTTGGACCCAACGTACCCTTAAAAATCTAAGGGTTTCCCAACTTGTGACGAGGGATGCGTTGAGCGCAACGCACCCTGAAAATTCCAAAATTTAACCAAGTTTGAATACTTGGGTGCGTTGATCTCAACGCACCCTCAAAATCGAGAATTCCACCAAGTCATTGTTTAGGTGCGTCACGCTTGACGCACCCCAAAAATCCAAGTATTTGAAATAAAAGGGTGCGCTAGGACCTTTTTTGGGTGCGCTGGCAATATTAAATGGGTGCGTTGGAGAATATTTGGGTGCGTCGAAGGCAGAGCAAATGCACAGTGAAAAACGAGGAATGAAATAAAATCAAGCTATCTTATCTATTTATAGTGTGGACCCGGGAATCCGATGCGTCGCGATGAACGATTGTAAGTCCATCGCAACGCACCGGAGGGGCATCTGTTGGGGTCCCAAAAGTCAGTACCCTCTAAAACAAATCAATTGGGCACGTGCTTCGAGAAAATCCCACAAAATACTACCCGACGCACCTAAATACCCAGATTTGCAAAGGATCCAGTACTTAGCCATTTTCTCCGGTGGGCCCCACGGATCATCGTGATCAAAACCGTCCAGAATCAAGCAGACACGTTCTTCATGAATTATGATAAGCAGTGCATGGCGATTCACCGAGAAACAGGCCCCACAAGCCCTCCGTTTCGCAAAACCCAATTTTGCAAGACACGGGTACGTCAAGCGCACCCATTTATTCAGCCCAGCGCACCCATTTATTCAGCCCAACGCACCCTTAAATTCACGAAAATTCAAGAAGTGTTTCAGGATGTTTTTTACCTCTGACGCATCCAAAAAATGGCTTGACGCACCTTAAAAATACCTTCGACGCGTCCATAAATTCAGAAAATATGGAACTGCAATTTCAGGATGCATTGGACTGTAACGCACCCTAAAATTGCCCAACGCGTCAAAAATAGCCCAACGCACCCATAAAATCACCAAGGACCAGCGTTGCATTTTTTGGATGCATTGTACCTCAACGCACCCAAAAAATAGCTCGACGCACCCATAAAATCAGCACATCTCAAAATCCCATTTCGGGGTGCGTCAAAGCTCCCACGTGTCCATTTATGGGTGCGTCGAGGGATATTTGGGGTGCGTCATACGTGGCAGCTCCTCATTGGTCGTTGTCCGGTATTCTCGGGTATAAATACCCCCTCCCACTATTTATTTGTACAGATTAAGAGAGAGAGAGAGAGAGAGCTATTATCCCCTGAGTATCTGGGATTTGTCGCCGGAAACCCTCGCCAGAATCTCTTTCCGACAGCCGAAAAACTTTCCCGGTGACCGGAATTCTTTTCCGATCGCCGGCATCTTCCACCGGAAGGTCACTCTGACCAACACCACCGCAAGTCCGGATTATAAAAAAAATCATAAGTATGAGCACGCACCCGAAAATAGCTTGACGCACCCGAAAATTCAACATAATTCAGATATGTATTTTCAGGGTGCATTGGACTCCCACGCACCTGAAAATAGCTCGACGCATCCGAAAATTTAACAAAAAGCGGACATGTATTTTTAGGGTGCATTGGACTCCCACGCACCCGAAAATAACTCGACGCACCCGAAAATTCAACAAAAAGCGGATTTGTATTTTCAGGGTGCATTAGACCCCCACGCACCCGAAAATTACCCCATGCATCCGTAAAATCAACATAATTCAGACATGTATTTTCAAGGTGCGTTGGACTCCCACGCACCCATAAATTATGTCCCACGCACCTAAAAAATTAGTCAATTCCAGAACATGTTCATGGTTGCACCGGACTCAATTTTAAGTGTTTTCAAGTGACACTTGAGCCTATTTTGGGTATTTCGAGCGTTCCGGACGCAATGGAATGGTCAAATGGATGTTTCAGGATCTCTAAATGAGCAGAATTGCGCATCTTCAAAGTTCAATCTGATTCGACACGATGAACGAAACGACTTCTCGAAAGAGACGCCGCCAGCATCCAGAACTATGCAAACATGTCATCATTTATATTTAGTGTAAAGATGTGATCCGATTTGAGTCGAAAGCTAGACAAACGGGACTATGGTTATCACGATAAACCATACCAAAGAGTTTCAATTCACTACAAAACAATTGTTATGAACTGCCACAACACAACAGTCGATGCCCTACCCATTAAAAACGGCATCCGTCGGTTGGGCTACGCAGGTATACACAACTGCAGAGTGGACTTCCCGAGGTCACCTGTCCATATATTGACAGGCGCAGGCCCAGAGTCGTCCTTCTCAGTCATAAACCC
Organism: Liriodendron chinense; assembly: GCA_003013855.2. NCBI lineage: Eukaryota > Viridiplantae > Streptophyta > Magnoliopsida > Magnoliales > Magnoliaceae > Liriodendron > Liriodendron chinense. Next base: position 3,608,605 of record ML058345.1, read on the forward strand.
TGATAGTCTCAGCCCGGATTTTCGGCCAAAACATGGGACATAGACATCTGACTAATACAAAGATGGTTCGGTCCATAACAAAACAAATACAGGTCTCTATGACCACAAACTCTCAGACCATAGTCCCTGCTGACTAGTCTTTTGCCTTTTAATCAAGGGTCATCGATCATTCGATGTAATTAAGGGCTTGTGCCGGATCACGGCCTAGAATGTACAAGATCTTAGGATCTCTGGAATAAAATTCGCCTTGCGATATCTCTCCTTGTGTACTTTTATGAATGCTTGTGATTGTCTATGAATGTTTCCGTTATTCAGAACCCCAGAGCAACAAAACACCACATTTCAAGGAAAATACCCTTTTGTTGTTCATTTTTTCTAGTTTTAACACATAGTTACAATTTTATAAAAATAAAGAAAACCTGAAAAGGCTCCGAAAGCACAGTCTACTTGCAATCCAACATCCACAGTGCGGCCCATTTGATTTTTTTGATCTGCCTCATTTTAAGTTCAGGTCCTAACATAAGCGGGAAAAATGGAGCAACAGGGTGGATTTCTCACAAACATCACCGTGGGGCCCACTGAACTTCGTGTGACAAGACGTCACAGGAAACTCCATTGTATGGTAGAGTCCTAAGAGCCGAAATATGGTTGAGCCCTCTCTTTACATCATACGTTAAAGGGTCATTTTACCAATTGGAGTACGGTCCATTTGGTGGAGAAAAATGGTTCAAATTACACGTGAATTAGATGATCCTAGCCATCTAATGGCCTCCGAGAGTGACAGTAGAGAATGAAAGTAGTAAACGGTCAATTCTGTGAGGAATTGAAGTGTTCGATGATAAGAACGTCCTGTTCATGGAATGTGACCCGTGTGGACAAAAATGACTCGTCTCTCTTCTGCACGTGAAACACAACTGACAGCTACTGATTTCATACATGGATGGATAGCTTATGCTTGTAAGATAAAAATCATGAGATAATCTAATTCATTCGTTTTCTATAGTTTATCCACCACTGCATATGGGATTAATATTGTTTCCTGTTCTTGCCTTCCACAGTTTCAGCTGGGCTACCTTATCAATAGGTTTCATGGCAAATAAATATTACGGAAATATTATAGTAGGACCTAATAAGTTTTAATGGTAGGGCATTCAATCACCACTGTTTCCTGTGCCGTCCATAGGTACAGTGGTTGGACCATGGTGAAAAGGTAAAAAACGTGCCACTGGCCTCTGCAGTGGGTTGACGTGGCAAAGTTTCTTACGTGCTATTTCTATACTGTCTTTCCATTTCGCGAAATCATTTTAGGAAATGAGTCAATAAAAAAGCAGATCCAAAGCTCAATTGGACTACACATTGAAAGGGTGGGGATTGAACGCCTACCATTGAAAACTTCTTGGGGCCATAGAAGTTTTGGATCAAACTGATCTTTGTGTTTTCCCTTCATCTGGTTCTGTGTGACCTTATGACAGGTTAGATGGCAAATAAATATCATGGTGGGCCCTAGGAAGGTTTCAATGGGGGCATTGTCCTCTCTAGTGCTTTTTGTGGGGTGGTCCACTTAAAGTTTGAATCTGCCTCAGTTTTGGACTCATGCATCATGGCTTGGATATACATATAGATCATGGGGCTACAGAACTTTGCCACGCCAACATAGCATCCATGTTGTGTAGTGCCACACCACAAACTGTGTCTGAATTGCATATGTGGGGTTCACTGTGATGTTTGTGAGAAATCCACTCCGTCCATCCATTTTTCTAGTTCATGATTGGACATAGCCTAAAAATGATGCAGATCCAAAATTCAAGTGGCCCACACAATAGAAAATAATAGGGATTGAATGCTCACGGTTGAAACATTAGTGGGGTCGGCTAATATTTTTGTGTTTTCAGATCATCCTAGTGGGAATAACTTTATGAAGGATTTAGATGGCATATAAAAATCATGGACCCAAAGAATGTCTCACTAGTAGGCATTTCCTTCCCACTTCTCTTAATTTGTTGTCTAGACCACTTGAGTTTTAGATTTGCCTCTTTTTGGACTCATGTGTTAACATAAACTAGCAAAACAAATAGAGGTAGATTTCTCACAAACATTATGGTGGGCCTACCTTACTTCCCACAATGTGGTCAGGAGCAATCCAGGTCCAAATATTCTCTACATGAAATGATCATTTTGTGCTTTTATTTTTATTAACTCACATGACACTTTTTCATTGCCGCTGGACTGGACGATGATTGCCTCCTACCCCACTGTGAAAAGTTATTGTGGTTGAAAGCTAGGTGGTGCCCGGCCACCAAGATTTTCTTGAGAAATCCACCCTATCCATCCAATTTTTGGTAAATGAACCCAAAAATGAGGTGGATCAAGATACGAAAAGTGGGGAGGGTACCATTGAAATCTTCCTGAGGTCTACTTTGACGTTTATGTGCCTTCCAAACCTTCCATAAGGACTGCCATTGGTTGAACTAAAAACTCATAAATATTAGCCTGATAAGGAACTTATCTGGCCCCATGAATGCTTTGGAGGTGGGTATTCAATCACCACTGTTTCCTGTTGTGTGGACTACTTGAGTTTTGGGTCCACATTATTTTTAGTTTCATGTCCTAGCATGAGTTGGAAAAATGGATGGACGGAATGGATTTCTCACAAATATCACAGTGGGCCCTACTCGGCTTCTAGCTTTTGACTGCAAGAACTTCTTGTGGTCGAGCATTGCAAACAAGACCAGTGCATCCGGACACAGATTGCACCACAGCATCCCTGGTGACCCGACGTGGAGGAATTTGATGGGATCACATGCCCGCTATTAGATATAATTAAAGCCCATGCAAAGCATGTTTGAAAGTTGTCATGTGTAGACGCTTTGCTACATACTCGACTTTGAGACTTTATGGGGCTCACCATGATGTATGTGTTTTATCCATGTCATCCATCCATTTTTCCAACTCATTCTAGGGCATAAGCCCAAAATTAAAGCATATCCAAAGCTGAAGTAGACCACACTATAGAAAACAGTGGGGATTGAACACCTATCATTGAAAACTTCATGGGGCCACATAACTTTTGGATCAAGTTGATATTTGTGTTTTCCTTTCATTCATATCTCTATGACAATAGGTCGTATGAAAAAATAAACATCACTATTGGGTTTAGGAAGGTTTTAACATCATTATCCCATAGTGTCTTGTGGTGCAATGGTCCACTTGAGCTTTATAAATGCTTTAATTTTGAGCTCATGCCCTAGAATGAGCTGGCAAAACAGATGAGTCATGAATAAAACATAGAGATCATGATGGGCCCCACACTATCCTTATACCACGTAGCTATATGGTGTTGAGGTCACCACAAAAACCACCGTTGGTTCCCAGATGTACTCGACGAAAGGGTGGTGTCCGTTTGCCCAATTCAATCAAACACAAGGCACACGTATTATGCCCCAAACTTGAGAACCAGGCTTACTAAATTCTCAGCCATCGAATTCAATGCTGACAGCCTTTGTAGTATCCCAATTTCAGTTCCTACCTTCCATATGTTAGGTTTCGATCTTGGGATCCCATAAAGAGAATTTTCAGGTTTTTTTCTTCTTCTTTTTTCTTTTTTTTTCTTTTTTTTTTTTTTTTGTAAAAGAGTATAACCATAAGTGTACTAAAACCAAAAACATCATCACATATCCACTAAAATAACTTTGAGTACAGTGCTGGAAAGAGAAATACAAAATGTAACAAAAGTCTAAAAGATCAGTCACATGTTCCGGATTCAACACTATTGATACGCCCTAACATACCCTGCAGCGTAAACAAACCTGCATAAGCCTATTGTGAAGTTCAGTAGAGTGCATGTGTGCGTGCAGAATGCATATGAAAAGTATACAAATATCAGAATAAGCAGAGAATAATAGAGGGCTAATCTACCAAGTTCATGAATATTATTAGTCATATAAAGGCTATACAATACAAGGGCCTACATGAACAAGTATCATATGCTAGAGATATAACACAAGCAAGCCAATCATTAACTAATCCACAAATCATAATGGTTCACAACTGAAACATCACTGGGGTTTAATACACTCCGTCACTGGCCACTGCCTATTGCACGCATGACCAAGCGAGTAGAAAATATCTCGTTATCCGCCTCGTTAGTGGTATGCCAAAACCCACATGGCTCATCGATAGCGAATCCATTTCTCGATCTGGTTAGACTCAACCTAGTATATAACCATCTTCACTCGGGTGGATAAGGTCACACCCCTTTTCAACTGACCCCGACACAGTGGGAGACGTGGTCTACTAGTATTCAACCCTCATGCGCTCATGAATCCACTCAGTCAAAATATTGGAGCATCCTACTGTTAATGTCAGATTTTGTAACAGGATCCTCCGGACGTTCACCCTCTCCAACGGAGATTTCCTTCACCAATCCTGAAAGAAGACAGACAGCAACTAAGGGTGGCTGGGGTCCAGCCGTTAGCCCTCCGATGCTTAAGTCAGGCCAAAGCAAGAAGAAGAGTAGCCAGGCAAAACGGGACAGAGATCGAATATTGTGTGTACCTTTCTCTTAATGGAGTCATCCCTTTATATAGATCTGAAGCGGTTCAATCTGTTACGTAAGATATCGAGATCCCGCTGATCTCATGTACGATACTGAGATCTTGCTGATTTCGTGGGATAAGATCCTCATCCTTAGAGACGAGATCCAACCCAATGACTTATTTCTGCAATCACATCCCTTGATGGCAATCCCTTGAGATCCGGAACCACCAGAGAAGATAAGCCCAAAACCGACCTATACGGGCTGCCGGTAGGCGTAGTAATAGCGTTGATCGCTCATGTAGAGCTGGAAACCGTAGTTGGAGTCATAGCCAGCGAAAAGGAAGGAGACGCCGACAAGACGGGAACCACCGAACTGGGTGTAGCCCTGCCTGGCATCGCAGAGGGATTGGACAAGTTGCTCGATGGGAATCGGGTGCTGGTACTGAAGGCTAAGAGATGTCGCCGCAGAAAAGCTGTTCGCATGTTGGAACATGGTCGCGAGTCCAAGTGCTCGCTCATTTTGACGTAACACCTTTCAACGACTTGTGAGAAGGTCTGCTCGCGGTTCAAGAAGGGAATCTTTGCTTTGCTTTATCTGACCATCGGCTATGGGAGCTCGACGCCTTGCGAGTAGGTGCTCCGTATTTATCCATCCTACGACTCTCGAGCATATGATCTCGAGAGTCAGATGGGCATCCTGCACTTACCCGATCTGCGGCTTGTGATCAGATGATCTCGAGAGTCGGATGGGCATCCTGCACTTACCCGATCTGCGACTTGTGATCAGATGATCTCGAGGGTCCAATGGGTACTTCCGTATTTACCCGATCTGTGACTCTCGCTCAGATGTTCTCGAGAGTCGAATGGGCGTCCGTGTACAATCTTAACAGCTGAGTTGATCTCCCTTATTTTGCCTATAACAGATGCCCCCCAAGTCCTTGCCGCCAAGAATTTTGAAGGGAAGGACTTAGCTCACTACCACACGTAACCGCCCGCTGCCTTCATCGAGAACGGAACCTCACATGATGGGCTGGAATTAATGAGCGCCAGCTTTCCGCAGCCTTTCCGCAGACAGAAAATGAAGGGGCGCTCGCCACGTGTTTGAGGAGTTAATGGGCGTGCCTGCTCGAGTGCTGCGCCGAAGGAGGGACTGCCACGTATCACCAGATGCGGCGGAATGATTGCCTATAAATATACGGAGTCCGCCATTCCTCTATTTTTCTACAGAAGTTTTTTCGAAGAAAAAGAATTCTCGCGTCATCTCCATTTTCATCTTCTCCCTTCGGTGTTTCTTCCTCTTTCTTTCTGTTTACTTGGGTATATTTCCTTTTTCTTTTCTTTTTATCTTCTCATGGCTGGGAACTCTGACGAGACCACCGTCCCACTAGGTGATGCTACCCCGGAATCCTCTGCTTCTAGCAGTGCGAGGGTTCCGGCAGGGAGATACACAGCAGCCAGATATCCTTCTGTTTTATCGGAGGACCGGCTGGCTGAGTTACGAGAGAGATACCTGATCCCCGACTCAGTCACTCTCCGATTGCCCGGAGATGGAGAGACACCAGACTCCCCTCCCCCAGGATGCGTAGCTTTTTATGAGTACCAGCTCATCCTGGGGGTACGCCTCCCCCTCCATCCCTTCATACGCGACGTACTCCGGTGTTACAAGATTGCCCCCGGGCAACTCATTGTGAACGGATGGAGGGTAGTCCTGGGTTCCTTTGCCCTCTGGGCTCAGGCCGGCAACGGGGAGCTCACAGCGGAGGAATTCCTCCGCATGTTCCGTCTAAAGAAAGCACCATCCAGCGAAGGCTGGTATTACCTGTGCTACTGGCACTGGGATAACTTCGTGCTGGGGAAGCCCTCCTCGAATTATCCCGGCTGGAGGAAGCGGTGGTTCTATGCTTCCGGGAACTGGGAGTCTGCCTCCTCCAGGGGTCCAGGAGTGACCTGTTTTTTCTGTGAAGGTAGGCACAGTCTCGCATTGTGCAATTTTCTCCAGTTCTGGTTTCTAGGGTTTTATTCATTTTTTGACCCCTGTTTGTGCTCGCAGGTATCCCGGCCTTGAGAAAACCAAATCTAAAGGGGGGAATCAACGAGAAAATAGTAAAGGTGTACAAGGTGCCTGTTAGTGATAGGCACATCGAGGCTTGCTTGTCTCCTTCGCGACTTGCAGCAGTGGGCCTAATATCCAGAAGAGAGGTTGAGATGACGAAGGCTGGAGAGAAGAAGGGTCTGCTGCCCCGACTGAAGGGCACAAGCTCCAAGAGGCAGAAGAGAACACCTGCCGAACCATCTCAATCATCCATCAGCACGGGTAACGATCAGCCTGCCCCTCCCGCGAGCATGGCGGGGGCCCCGGCTGGGCCCACTATTCCCTCACTGGTGGTCGCACCTGGACCGCCAGTGATTAACATTGCTGACAATTCCCCGGATGGGGCGGGGTCCAGCTGCCCCCCAGCTGAAGAGGCTCGAGAGCAGATAGAGCCTCAAGAGCCGGCTCCTGCTCACGAACTGATCCCTGCTGCCGAGCAGGGACCTACTCGCGAGTCGATACCTCCACCTCGCGAGCCGGCCGGGTTGGTCGTTGCCCAACCGTCAGGGAGCGGGACATATTCTATTCCCCGCCACCTCCATCCAGTATGTCAATTTTTATTCGAGAACGTCCCCCCCAAGCCTTCGGCTCTCTTCCCGAGCCAAGCCCTGAGAACCTTTTCCTCGAAGCGGGGGTGAGGATGGTTCAGGTGAGACTCTGCCAAGACCTGCTTTAATCTGTTATTACGTTCCAGAATACTTTCTCACATTTTTCATTACTTTTGCAGGGCTTAGATCTTATCCTGCGAACGAGGCGTGATATCGTTGCCGCCCGTCGCGTGATAGATGAAGCTGAGGGGAAGAGGACTGCCTTGGAGAAGGCAGTTCAAGGAAGAGATCAGCTGCTCAAGGCCCGTGAGACGGTGATATCGCGAAGAGAGATGAGGAGAAGAAGATCCTCATCGAGAAAATCCAAGTCCTGACCGACAGGTATCAGGCCTTGGACTCAGACTTCGTGAAGCTCACGAGTTTGAAGGAGAAGGCTGAGAGAGAGAGGGAGATCTTCCGCCAAGACAAGATCTCGTTGGAGGAGTAGTTTGCGGAGGCTAGGTCGCAGCTCAAGGAGGCCAACGACAACCTGGACAAGGAGCGTTCCGCTCTTGCACAGCTTAAGGACGACTCGATCCACTGGAACGAGGAGAAAGTCGCCCTTGTAAAAATGCTCTCGAAGGAAGGTCCTCGGGCAATTTCCGAGTTCCGGACTTCGCAGCTATATGACGACGAAAGATACGAGTCGTATGATGCTGGTCGCGACTTTGCGCTAAGAGTAGTGCAACGAATGATCCCATCCTTTGATATGGGGGAATTTGGTCGAGTCGCGACCATAATAGCTGCAGAAGAGCAAGCTGCTGCTGAGAACGAGGTGACTGAAGCCACGCAAGCTGGAGGGGCTCCAGAAATGGGCCCTGAAGTCGAGAGCACAGCTCCTCCAAGAGATTGATCTTCTTTTTGTTTTCCTCTCTTGTACTCGCGAGCATATATTGTAAACATTTATCATCAATGAAAAGATATTTTTTGAAAGTGTTGTTCTTCTTTACTTTCCCTTTCATGCAATGATTGCCTTCTCGTTGCAATGAGTTATGCTCAACCCGGGGGGTCGTAGCGACCATGCCCTCGTGGAGATAGACTGATCTATCGATTGAGAGATAATGTGCTCAATCCGGGGGGTCGTAGCGACCAAACCCTTCGTGCACTAAATGCCCTCCTGTTGTAATGAGTTATGCTCAACCCGGGGGGTCGTAGCGACCATGCCCTCGTGGAGATAGACTGATCTATCGATTGAGAGATAGTGTGCTCAATCCGGGGGTCGTGATGACCATACCCTCGTGGAGATAGACTGATCTATCGATTGAGACTCCCAAGTTTATCGAGGGTAGGATGGTCACCCATGAAATGGAAATGCGACCATCCTAGGTGAATTAAACCCTACCAAAGGTAGGCAATTGGCCAAGGGATTGTATGCATTCTCTTTAGGGCTATTCATGTCCAAGTAAATGGAGTAGCAACCAAAAGATATCTTTCACTTTATTCATAAAAAGTTGTATATAAACTACATCAAATCTAAGGGTAGTATCGTAGCAAATGCTCCACGTGCCAAGGGCGACGTACGGGCTTCCCTTGCATGTCTTCAAGATAATAAGTACCGGGTCGCACAATCCTAATAACCCGATATGGGCCTTCCCAATTTGGATCCAACGAACGAGCGGGAACTCCAAGTTTTTGCCTCAGGACCAAATCTCCGGGTTGGAAGGATCTAGGCCGAACCCTAGCATTTTGATAACGAGCAATACGTTGTTGATATGCCGCCACTCGTACTTGGGAAGCATTTCTTCGCTCTTCCAAGAGATCGAGATGAAGTCGGAGGTTTTCCTGATTACTCGCGGGGTCATACTGCTCGATCCGATATGAAGGCACTTGAATTTCCACTGGTACCACTGCGTCGACACCAAATGCTAAGGAGAAAGGGGTTTCACCTGTTGATGTACAAGCCGTGGTTCTATATGCCCATAATACTTCTGGCAGGAGTTCTGGCCACACCCCTTTACATTCACCTAGCTTGGTCTTTAAATGGTGCTTGATGATCTTATTCACTGCCTCGACCTGTCCATTCGCCTGAGGATGATATGGAGAAGTGCGGAGATTACGTATCTTCCATTTTTCACAAAATTCATCAAAGGCTGCGTTGTCGAACTGCGTTCCATTGTCGGTGATTATAGTGTGGGGGAGTCCATAACGACATATAATATTTCTCCATATAAACTTGGTAGTTTGTTTCTCAGTAATCTTGGCTAATGGTTCTGCCTCGGCCCATTTGGTGAAGTAATCAACCGCCACAATCGCGAACTTATTTTGTCCCTTTCCCATGGGTAAGGGCCTGATGATATCGACCCCCCACTGAGCAAAAGGCCAAGGGCTATCAACTGGGGTCATCCGCTCGGACGGTGCATGAGGTATAGGTAAATATCGTTGACACTTGTCACATTTTTTAGAAAATTCAATTGCATCTGCTTTCATAGTGGGCCAATAATATCCTTGCCTCATCGCTTTATATGCTAGGGATCGCCCCCTGGGATGGTTACCACATGCCCCCTGGTGTACTTCGTCTAGAACACGAAGTGCTTCTTCTGGATGAAGACACCTTAAATAAGGTAAGGAAAAGCTTTTGCGCAATAATATTCCGTCTTGCAAAGTATACCTGGCAGCCCGAAGACGAATTTGCCTTGCAGCTTTCTTGTCCTCTGGTAGGTGTCCGTCTCTGAGATAAAGGATGATAGGATCCATCCAGCATGGAGATGATTGTACCGATATTACATGCTCGAGAGTCGCTTGGTCGATACTCAGGTTCTGACGATGCTCGATGGGGATCGAATGTGATAACTCAGATTCTGGTGCAGAAGCGAGCTTTGCCAAGGAATCAGCAAGTTGGTTCTTCTCGCGAGGAATATGAATTATTCCATAAGTCTTCAGTTTTGCGAGCAGGATGAGGACACGGGACTTGTATAAGGCCATCCTTTCTTCTTTGGTTTCGAATTCACCAAGGACTTGGTTAACAATGAGCTGGGAATCGCTATGAATTAACAGATTCTGAACTGCAAGGACTATGGCTAGTTCGAGGCCAACGATCAGGGCCTCGTATTCTGCTTCATTATTTGAGACGCGAGATTCGAAACGTAGAGCATATTGAAAATGTGACCCGTCGGGAGCTACTAAAATCAGGCTCGCTCCGCTACCAGTGGCCCGCGACGACCCGTCCACGAAGAGTGACCAAGGAGGCTGGTCTCTGGTCATGGTATTATCATCAGGAGAGTACGTGAATTCGGCAATGAAATCAGCCACGGCCTGGCCCTTTACCGCGGTCCTAGGGCAGAATGAGATATCGTGTTCGCTGATCTCGACTGCCCATTTAGTTAACCGTCCGGAAGCCTCAGGTTTTTGAAGGACTTGTCGTAGCGGATGATTCGTCGGTACTAAAATAGCGTGGGCTTGAAAGTATGGTCGCAGTGTTCGAGCTGCCGTGACCAAGGCTAGGGCCAGTTTCTCCATATCAGAATACCTAGTTTCTGCATCAACCATTGCTCGACTGATATAATAAACGGGCCTCTGTACCCCGAAATCTTCTCTTATTAAAGCGGTGCTAACGGCCGTAGTGGACACAGAGAGATAAAGAATGAGTTGCTCATGTGCTACAGGTTTAGATAAAATGGGGGGTGTGCTCATGTATAGCTTCAATTGTTGAAAGGCTTCCTCACATTGTGGCGTCCATTTCCAATCAGACTTGGCCGTTGCACGAAGGAGTTTGAAGAATGGTAAACACTTGTCAGATGCTCGCGAGATGAACCTGTTTAACGATGCGATGCGACCAGCCAGACGCTGGACGTCCTTCAGAGTGGTGGGGGATTTCATCTCTATCAATGCTTTTATCTTCTCAGGATTTGCCTCAATTCCGCGTTGGCCAACCATGAACCCGAGAAATTTCCCTGCAGACACACCGAACACACATTTTTCTGGGTTCAATTTCATTTGATACCTCCTCATTAGGTCGAAGGCGTCTCGAAGATCAGAAATATGATCATCTTCTACGGTGCTTTTCACGAGCATGTCGTCAACATAAACTTCCATATTCCTACCGATTTGAGCAGCGAATATTTTGTTGACGAGACGTTGATAAGTGGCCCCTGCATTTTTAAGACCGAACGGCATTACCTGGTAGCAATATAATCCCCGATCTGTGATGAAGGCGGTATGCTGGCTATCAGGTGGATGCATCATGATCTGGTTGTAACCAGAATAAGCATCCATAAAACTGAGCAGAGCGTGTCCAGCTGTTGAATCGACCAACTGGTCAATCCGCGGGGTAGGGAAGCTATCTTTGGGGCAAGCTTTGTTTAAATCTGAATAGTCGACGCACATTCTCCGTTTGCCATTAACTTTCCGGACAAGGACCACGTTCGCGACCCACTTTGGGTAGTCTACTTCTTTTATGAAATTGACCGTGAATAACTTCTCAACTTCAGCTTTGATCGCCATTTGCCTTTCTGCAGTGAAAGCTCGTCGACGCTGGTGTACGGGTTTATGCTTTGGATCGATATTGAGACGATGTACGATGACATTGGGGTCGATGCCTGGCATATCTTTATGAGACCAAGCAAACACGTCCTGGTATTCAGTGAGGAAACGGATCAAATCTCCGTGGTGGACACTGGTTAAAGAAGATCCAATGTACACGATCTTAGACAGGTTGTCTTCGGTCAAGTGAATCGCCACTGTTTCCTCCCCAGGAGTTCCTGACTTAAGAGCATTTTCTCTCGGATCCAACGAGGTGCTGGAGGGAAAGTTGGGTGAACCTTGTGCTATCTCCATAACGGGAGTCGCTTGAGCCTTCTTTCGATCTTGGAGGGCTATCTGGTAGCAAGACCGTGCCTCCTGTTGACTTCCTCGCACGACCCCGATACCATTTGGGGTAGGAAATTTGACACACAGATATGAAGGATGCAAGGCTGCCCCGACCTTAGTAAGAGACGGCCGCCCCAAAATGGCGTTATACGCTGATTTTCGATCCACCACGAGGAAGTTTATGAAGACGGTGGTCTTCGCTGGACTTTCTCCAAAAGTAACTGGGATATCGATGCTTCCTTCAAGCGTTACTACCTCACCTCCGAAGCCGACGAGGGGGGTCGAAACTGGCTTGAGAAGGTTTCTGGCAAGTGCCATTTTGTTGAAAGCCTCCAAGTATAGAATATCGGCTGAGCTACCTGTATCCACCATAATTCGATGTGTCAGATAATTTGATACCTTCAATGTGACTACGATGGAGTCTTCGTGAGGGAAATGAATTCCCTTTGCATCTTCGAGAGTGAAGGAAATTGGAGGATGGCTGGTCTTCGACGAGCCAGACGTCTGTTCCAGCCAGTAGATTTGCTGGGGTTCTTTGGACGCCTTTCGAGCGTATGCTTTTCTTGAAGCTTGAGAATCGCCCCCGCAAGCTGGTCCTCCGATGATGGTGCGGATTTCCCCCGTAGGCTCAGCGTCCTCTTGGTCAGTTTGATGATGAGGTTGTTCCTTTTGGCGAGACGAGGTGTTCGCCCTTTCTGGTGATCGATTTTTACGAGCAACATAATCCTGGAGATGGCCTTTTCGAATGAGAGCTTTGATATGGTCTCGTAGAGAGATGCAGTCCTGGGTTCTATGCCCATGATCTTTGTGGAAGTAACAGAACTTGCTCTTGTCTCTCTTCTCGGGATCGGATTTGATCTTTGCAGGCCACTTCACATATGGCTTGTGTTTAATCTCCATTAGAACCTTTTCATGAGACCTATTAAGAGGAGTGTAGTTATGATATTTACCGGAATAAGGCTTCTTGGGAGAACGCTCGCGTTGATCACGACGATATTTTTTATCTGTAAAAGAGGCTCCTTCTGGCTTGCGTTTCTTACCCTGTACTCCATGGCGTGTCAATGCGACTTCTTCTGCATTGATATATTTCTGAGCTTTGGCTTAGAACTCTACCATAGTTTTTAGAGGGCTCTTGTCTAAAGCAAACCTGAATTTCTCGCTCGTTATTCCAGCTATGAGGGCTGCGAGGCCTTTTTTTTCAGTATAACCTTCAGTTTGAACGGCTTCAGCGGTGAACCGTACTGTGAACTCCTTTATCGTTTCCCCATGCTGCTGTTTTAGATTCATTAGATGGGAGGCTGGCTTCTTGATGCGGATGCTTCCCATGAATTGAGAAAGGAATATCTCCGATAACTGAGAAAATGAGTTGATGGAACGAGGCTTTAATCCTCGGAACCACGTATGAGCTGCCTCTTTCAATGTTAGGGAAAAAGCCCTACACATGATTTCTGAACCATGTCCCTCCAACTCCATGAGGGACCTGTATGTTTCCAGGTGTTCAAGAGGGTCGCCAATACCTGTGTATGGGGTGATAACAGGCGTTCGATACTTTCCGGGTAACGGGGCTTCCATAACCTCGCTGGTAAAGGGGGACTCGGATTGATGTATCGCCGCCATGACGGCAGATGGCCGATTTGCCTGGTATTGTTGTTCCATGACATCAAAACGATCATGGATTCTTTTGAGATCTCCTTCCCATGGTAGGGTATAGCTTGATGTTTCGGCGGTGGCGCCCTGTGGTTGAGGTTGTCGAGACGAACTAGAATGTATAGAATGTGGAGACGGTACAGGGAGATGACTACCAAGTGGTGGGACCTGTGGTTCGTCCATAGAATGTCTAGATGCCACTGGTATGGGCTGCGGTGGTAACCCTTCAGAGGCTTGTCTCTGCGGTTCGGGGAAATGCTGATCAAGCCGATTTGACAGCGCCTGAACTCCGGCGTTTAGAGTTAGGAGAGTGTTTCCGAGGAAACGTAGGACATCATCTTGATTTCCAGAAGCTTCCGATAATGGATTTGCTGATGGCATAGTTGGGGCTCCTTGAGGGATGTTCGTCGAGGCAGGTGGAAGGGTAGGTACGGATTCCGTCTCATCGGGCGGAGGTGGTGCCTGCCTCGAAGTCGAAGGATGAACAGCCTTTTTAGGAGGCATCGCCGAAAGATCTTTATCGGTGGTTAGAACGATTGATTTGATGATCAAGTCGATCCCACAGACGGCGCCAAACTGTTAATGTCAGATTTTGTAACAGGATCCTCCGGACGTTCACCCTCTCCAACGGAGATTTCCTTCACCAATCCTGAAAGAAGACAGACAGCAACTAAGGGTGGCTGGGGTCCAGCCGTTAGCCCTCCGATGCTTAAGTCAGGCCAAAGCAAGAAGAAGAGTAGCCAGGCAAAACGGGACAGAGATCGAATATTGTGTGTACCTTTCTCTTAATGGAGTCATCCCTTTATATAGATCTGAAGCGGTTCAATCTATTACGTAAGATATCGAGATCCCGCTGATCTCGTGTACGATACTGAGATCTTGCTGATTTCGTGGGATAAGATCCTCATCCATAGAGACGAGATCCAACCCAATGACTTATTTCGGCAATCACGTCCCTTGATGGCAATCCCTTGAGATCCGGAACCACCAGAGAAGATAAGCCCAAAACCGACCTATACAGGCTGCCGGTAGGCGTAGTAATAGCGCTGATCGCTCATGTAGAGCTGGAAACCGTAGTTGGAGTCATAGCCAGCGAAAAGGAAGGAGACGCCGACAAGACGGGAACCACCGAACTGGGTGTAGCCCTGCCTGGCATCGCAGAGGGATTGGACAAGCTGCTCAATGGGAATCGGGTGCTGGTACTGAAGGCTAAGAGATGTCGCCGCAGAAAAGCTGTTCGCATGTTGGAACATGGTCACGAGTCCAAGTGCTCGCTCATTTTGACGTAACACCTTTCAACGACTTGTGAGAAGGTCTGCTCGCGGTTCAAGAAGGGAATCTTTGCTTTGCTTTATCTGACCATCGGCTGTGGGAGCTCGACGCCTTGCGAGTAGGTGCTCCGTATTTATCCATCCTACGACTCTCGAGCATATGATCTCGAGAGTCAGATGGGCATCCTGCACTTACCCGATCTGCGGCTTGTGATCAGATGATCTCGAGAGTCGGATGGGCATCCTGCACTTACCCGATCTGCGACTTGTGATCAGATGATCTCGAGGGTCCAATGGGTACTTCCGTATTTACCCGATCTGCGACTCTCGCTCAGATGTTCTCGAGAGTCGAATGGGCGTCCGTGTATAATCTTAACAGCTGAGTTGATCTCCCTTATTTTGCCTATAACACCTACTAGTACCACATGGTTTAGGAACTTTCACCCAGGAACGCGTATGATGTCTCATAACCTCAATAAATTTTTGGTATTCATAATCTCATCCGCTAGCCATATCAAGACTGGGAGACTACATCCCTGATATCGCTAGGGAGTAAATGCAATATGCCATATATAATATGTTATGCATGAGTCACACTATGTGCGCATCATACATCAAGTCATGCAATCGATGAATCATGTGGGCGACCCTACCTGATCATATAGGGTCTCCTGAGTACCTCAAACCACAAGGCATACAATGCGAGTTTGGCCAAGTATTAGGCAACTAGGTATAAGTACCAACCATGGCCTCGTGGTTAGGTGTATGTTTATCATGATCAATCATCATTCATATACATGCACACGTATGTTGCATATGAACATATGAATGAGCATGTATTCAATACACTAAGCATATTATCAATATTAGTGTTGATCCATTGGGCTAAGTACCTTAGCATGTTATCAAACATATCATGTTATATTCGGCCTTAAATGGCCTAATATAAATAGAGAGTGGGGCCCAAATGGTGGCCCCATTAGTAATATAAGGGTCCATATGGCGTTTTCCACTTGAGACTTGAATCGGCCCCTCACATGGTCCGTCTATTAGAACAATCTAGCAAATTGGCGTGGATAAAATATATACATCAAGGAGCAGCCACCGCAGGCCCCATTGAATACCCCAGAGTGGGCCCACACGTTGGACAGCATGGGTAGGCCCCACTGTCCAGCGTGGGTCCACCTGGGCCAAGGATCTGCCACATGCTGGATCCGTGCTCTACAATGAAAGGTTATATTTCATTTATATAGGTGGACGACATTAACACAACACATATTTCAAGGTGGAATCCACCACTAGCCCACCTCCTGGACATGGATAAGACACATACATCATGGCAGGACCCACTTGGGACAGCCTGACTAAGCACGGACGCGGATTGGGTGCTACCCCCACCAGGAGCTATCTAGAAGAGGATGGTCCTGTCAGTGGCTCTCTGGGGTTCAAAGTGATATGGTTGCTTTATCCAAACCGTCCATCTATTTTGAAAGATCATTTTATGGCAATAATCCAAAAAAAATAAAAATAAATCATAGGCTCTAGTAGACCACACCACAGGAAACATTGTGGATTGAATTCCCACTGCTGAAAATCTCTTGGGGCACAGAAGTTGTAGATCAAGCTGATATTTATGTTTTTTCTTCATCCAGGTCTATGTTACCTTATGAACAGGTTGGATGGAAACTAAACATCACGGTGGGCCGTAGGAAGGGTTTTAATGGTGGAGGTCATTTTCACAATTGCTTCCTTGCTTCCTGTGGTGTAGGTCCACTTGAGACTTTTATCTACCTAACTTTTGGGATCATAATCTAAAATGACCCTTAAAAATGGATGGACGGCATTGATAAAACAAATACATCACAGTGGGCCCCACAGATGGACCGTCCGTCTCTAGCTAGGTCCTGGTGGGTAGTACCCAGTCCGCGCTTACCAAACGCGGACGCGGGTTGGCTGGTGACGCAAACATCAGCCAGCAAGCTGGTGTCAAAGCTCTGTGGGTCCCACCATGATGTATTTGTTTTATCCATTCCGTCCATCCATTTTGATAGATTATTTTAATATATAAGACCAAAATCGAGTCAGATAAAAATCTACAGTGGACCACAATATAGGAAACAGTGGGGATTCAACATGCACCGTAGGAAAAATTTTGGGGGCCAAAGAAGTTTTGGATCAATCGGATATTTATATTTTCCATTCATCCAGCTCTTTTTGATCTTATGAACAGGTTGGATGACAAATAAACATCATTGTGGACCCTAGGAAGGTTTCAACGGCGGACATAATTCTCCTCACTCTTTCCACTTGTGTGGTCTACTTGACCTTTCTATCTGACTCATTTTTAGTCTGAAGCATTAAAATGATCTGTAGATATGGATGGACGGCATGGATGAAAAAAATACATCTTGGTGAGACCCAAAGAGCTTTGACACCAGCTTGCTGGCTAGTGTTGGCGTCACCAGCCAACCCACGTCCAACCCATGCACCATGGTTGGGGGCTTCATGGATAGGTTGGTTGGACGCGGATTGCTTCCTACCACTGGTCGGACCTTTAAGCGTCCGACCAGATCAGCGTGGGAGCCCACCCTTATGTATCCATTTATCAACGCTGTTCATTCATTTTCTAAGATCATTTTAAAGAATGACTCTAAAAAAGAGAAATATCTAACGCTTAAGTGGGCCAAACCAAATAGCGAGCAGAACCGGGTGACGTCATCATTATATTAGTGCGCTCGGTGTAGTGATGACATCACCATGTTCCGTATACTATTTGGTGTGGCCCACTTGAACGTTGGATCTGCCTCTATTTTAGGACAATATTCTAGAATGATATTGTAAAAGTAATGAATAGCATGGATAAACGGATACATCAGGGTGGGCCCCACAATGATCTGGTCGGACGCTTAACGCAATCCGCGTCCAGGTTGGGTTGGGTGACAACTAACACATTAGAGTAGGCCCTTGGAAGTTATTAATAGTAAGCATTTAAACACCGCTGTTTCCTGGCGTGCACGCCCAAAACCAGGCCCCACATGCTCAAATGACGTATGGACAGCGTAGATACAACAAATACAACAAGGTGGGACCCACAGCGGGCCCCACACGCTAATTGTATAAGAAATAAACATTACAGTAGACCTAAGGAAAGTTTCAATGGTGGGCACCTATACCCACTGTTTCCTTTGGCACGGGCCACCTGAGGGTCAGATCGGCCTCATTGTTTGGCTCATAATCTCAAATGGTAAGGCAAAAGAGATGGACGGTGTGGATTAAATAGATACATAACAGTGAGTCCCACTGCGCCAAGGCATGCTGCATTGCAGCCTGGTCCTCTGTGGACCCTAGACGAGTCGGATTCGGAAGGAAGTGATACTTGTGTTTTTCCTTCATTCAGGTATGTGTGACCTGTGGCATAGTCTGCCACAGGTTAGATCCCCAGTAAACTTCATGGTGGGACCTACGAAAATTTCGACGGTGGAACGTTATTGTCCCAACTGTTTCGTATGGTGTGGCCCACTAGAGAACCGGACCTGTCTCAATTTTGGGCCATAACCCTAAAAATGATGTGGCAAAATAGATGAAGTAGGATCAAATAAATTTGGGTCATAACCCTAAAAATGATGCGGCAAAATAGATGAAGTGGATCAAATAAATACATCAAGGTGGGTCCCACGAGTGGGCCACCATCCAATGCCAAGAAAGAGGTAGCCTCACTGACGCTGGAAGCCGCAGCAGCGTCTATGATGCTGCCTTATTTATTTATTTATTTATTTATTTTGTAAACAATGGGGCCAATACAGCTCTGGAAAGAGCTGATGCTTCAGCCTCTTTTCATCCAGATAGCTGTGACAAAAAGAA
This sequence comes from Liriodendron chinense, assembly GCA_003013855.2. Taxonomy (NCBI): domain Eukaryota; kingdom Viridiplantae; phylum Streptophyta; class Magnoliopsida; order Magnoliales; family Magnoliaceae; genus Liriodendron; species Liriodendron chinense. The sequence continues at coordinate 3,627,405 of ML058345.1, forward strand.
AAAGGCTAGATGGGCAAATAAACATCTTGGTGGGGGCCTTGGAAGGTTCCAACGGTGGACATCATTGTACCCACCGTTTCCTTCGGTGTGGATCTTCCTATTTTTTGGCCCCAGCCCTAAAATGATCTAGCTTCCCAAGAATAGGGGCCCACTCCAACGCTTCAAGCCAACGAATCGGATTGCATGCGGAGTAACTCCGCACGCTCCTATCGTGCGGAGTAAACTCAGTTGGGCCCACATAGAATGTATATGCTTCATCTATTCCGTCCATATGTTTTTCCAGCTCATTTTAGTGGTTGAGCCCAAAATTTAAGCATATTCAAATCTCAAGTGGATCATGCCACGGGAAACAGTGGGAATAATGATTTCCACCGTTGAAACCTTCCCAGGCCCTACACTATTGTTTATTTGTCATCCAACCTGTTCATTAGATCACATGGATATGGATGAAGGGAAAAAACAAATATCAGCTTGATCCAAAACTTCTGTGTCCTCGAAGAATTTTTCAATGGTAGACATTCAGTTCACACTTTTCTAGTGGTGTGGTCCACTTTAGATTTTAATATGCTTCATTTTTTGGCACCATACCTAAAATGCTCTGTTAAGATGGATGGACGGAGGGGATAAAATGCGTAAATCACTGTGGGCCCCACAGAGTTTACTACGCAATCCGCGTCCCACGCCAACAGCGTCATTGACGTTGGTTGATCCAGCGCTCTGACGTTGTTTTGTCTTTTTGTTTTGTTTTGTTTTCTATATTATTTTCTTTGATCTCATACCAATGGGCCCACATGTGGATGATCCACTCCATCCATCAGGTTCGCCAACTCATGGTAAGTCCAAAAAGCTTTAGATCAAGCCAAGGTTTGTATTTTTCCTTCATCCAGATCTATGTGATCTTATCAAAAGGTTAAATGGAGAATGAATATCACCGTGGGCCACAAAAGGTAGTCCACACTGTCACCACTTGTCGGCACCACAACAATCCATATTCAACCGAAAAAAGAAAAGGAAGAATGAATGGAGAAATGAAACGGAGATCCGGGGCATCGGGGTGGGCCCTGCCACTATGGGGTCAACCATGCACACCAAACACATATACAAGGTGGGTCTCACTATTGTAGGCCTACAAAAATGAAAAACGGGGAGGGGGGGTGGGTTGGATCGATGATCAGACGGTCCACCAAGCTCTCCTACTTTTCCCTAAGCTCTCTCTCTCTCTCTCTCTCTCTCTCTCTCTCTCTCTCTCTCTCTCTCATTTCTCCTAACTTTGATTTTTTTCTCTCTAATCACTCTTTTCTTTTCCTTCTCTTTCTTTTCTTTTCTTTTCTTTTCTTTTCTTCTCTCTTTTCCTTTTTTCAAATGTGTGAAGTAAATAAGGGTTTGGGAGCTTGGGGGGATTTGTAAAGAAAATAAGATAAAGAGGGTATTAGAAAAATAGAAGGGTAGCAAAGAGAGAAAAAGAGAGAAGGAATGATGGTTTCTAAATAGGAGGGTAGGTATTAGCTTTGGGAACTCTCTTGCATAGGGAGTTGACACGGGGAGGGAAAGAAGAGAAAACATGAATTAATTCCTAAAAAATTTATAATAATTAATTGAATACCAAATAACATGATTACAATGCTTAAAATAATATATTAAACCCTAGGAAAAAGTATTAGAGTCCAACTCAAACTAAAACACCTAAAAAACCCAACTTACTATAAATAGTAAACTTACTATTTATAGAAGTCCTTCATTCCTACTAGAACTTACTATTAGAGTCCAACTCAAACTTTATATTTATAGAAGTCTTTCATTCCTATAAGACCTCAGGGTTTTTTGCCAAAAATAGAACGTTTTCAAATAGGCTCAACCACGTTGTTCTATGAATTATTCTAAGCCCTTTTCATGTTAGGCACGACTCCTAAAACCATATGAATTATGATTAAAACAAAACTTACTATAAATAGTAAAATTGAAATAAAACTGGGCTAATGGCCATCGATCTGGTCAAATCTTGCAATTCCAGGATGGGCAACTCAGCATAGCAGGTTGGTTGGCTAAAGTAGCTCAAGCTACCTCAAAATCATATATTATATGCTCATAAACTCACTTCCAGATTGCGAGACACAACTATTTTACGATCCTAATGGTCCAGATCACTTTCGACCCCGACTAGTCTTCTTCTGGTCCATCTGGGCCATAAAATAGTCTGTGACCCGCTCGATCTACATCAAGAATGGAAGAAAGGTAGGGGCATTTTGGGAATTTGTAGGGGATGGTACTTTAGTAGGGATAATAAGGTGATAGTTGATGGATTAATAGAGAAAAAAGCTGATGGGGATAGGTGGGTGATTGATTGATTTATTGACAAGATTTCATCAGGATTTGCACAGGTGGGGATCGCGTCACATGTGCGTTGTGCAACCCACCTTAGATTGTGCAAAGAATAGTAACTTTCGAACCAGATATCGCAACGAGGTGTACCATGTGACGTTAGAATCGTAGCGCCCGCATGGTTGCCAGGACATAGGTCTCGAGTTGTTGTGGTACTAAAATAAGGTGCTCTAGTGGTGCTCGCCAATCAGGTTCGTACCGAGTATGCCAACACCAAAAACAAGGTGTACAGAAAGTTAATCAAGGTACACGTCTTACAACACATACAATCAATGGCTTGTATTCAAATTTTGTGTGCAGTTATGATGTTACTCGACTCAATGTTTGATTGATCGCTAGTGACCCTGGTGTTGAAAAACGAATGTGTAGGACAGGATTCAAAAATTCAACTATCGAGTCAGCCACCACTTGTGATAAAAGATCGGGCAATTTGCAAAAGGGTAGGGGTAAGTCATTCCTTATGCTTTTTCATTTATGACTTCAGGACTTTTCTTTCACCACTGCCTACAACTAATGTATTTCTCAAATGAATAAATATGAACAAATAAGCTAGAAAAGCCTAAACAATGCCAATTTTTATTAATATGAAAATGCGACTCATTACTATTAATAGAGTAAAAATAAAATAACTAAAGACAAGAGAAATATGAATACCTAATTCATTTATGGGAGTAGAGGATTTAGGAGGATGGTTAAAAGGATATGACAAAAAAGATGATTGCCCAATTAAGGACTCAATTGATCGAAATCCAACAAGTTAAGGTTGTGGATGTTTAATCTAATCCTGTAGGACTGTAGCGATGACATTGGATAACAGTGATCTAAAATAGGACTAGGTTATTCTAAGATAAGCGAAACAATAAATATAAAAAATAAAAAACAACAAATAGTATTACCAAACATTCATAGATAATATGATTCTTAGTAGAGAATAATATCAATTTTACCCAATACTTAAAAATGTTAACATCCAGAAAATAAACATAATACTAGGTGTCATACATCGAAATTCAGGGTACCCGTATTCCTAGGCCTATGAACAATATATTATGATTTTAATATCAAAGTATATCATTCCATTCCATGCACATTCACATTCTATTAATATAAAAAATAAATAAATTCAAATCATGCACTATTATAAAATAATTTGAAGTCTTCTATCATGTCAACCCCAGATATTAATTTAACTTAAAACTATAATCAAAGTTAGGAATCCCATTACATTAAATGAATCAAACTAGTCTGTAAACAAAAAGAATTTAAAACTTTTATGCTAAGCCAACTACACCCAATGCTCCGAAGCACTAATAATGGTAACATGCATCTTTGTTATGTCAAAATGTCATTTGGGTTGATCAAAACATTCATACTTTATCAATTAACCAGAGGGAATCAAATAGGAGACATTCATCATCAATAATTTCATTAATATAAGTTCTTTTATATTTCATTAATTACATTCATTGATTCTGCAATAAGATATGATTGATATATAACAAAAAATGAACTACGAAAAGTAATTTCGACAAGCATTTTAGCTCCTATTGAAGGTCTGTCAGAGAGATAGAAGAGTTGTGCATGTTTGAAACCACACGAGCCGCCTTTTCAGGCTTTGTACTTCCAAATAATCAAGGTCAAATCTCTCAAATCTGAAATAATAACTAAGCATTATAGTCTGATCGTTGAAGGAGTTGTGCGGTCGCACAATTTGACTAGAGTTACATGACCGTGCAACTTGTCCTACATCTTCATTCTTCGTTTCTTTCACTTGTATGTTCTCCACCTTCATTCTCGGAATCTCACTAACAATGGTCAATGCATAATCCCCGAGAAGAAGAGTTGTGCAGATCTTGCTGAGTACCTCTTGCTCTTTTAGTCAGAAGCTCTGAGCAGTCTCAGAATTCTCCAAAAGTACGAAACGAGAGGGTTGAAGGGGATATTTATAAGCATCCGCATGTGTGAACTTCTCTTTTCCGTTTGCCCAGCCGCGTAACTCTTCTTTACTTGAATATTTGCTAGAATGAAAGTTGCACGACTCGCAACTTGTCTTCTGGTTAGAAAATTCTTTGCCTTAACAGATGCCCCCTCAATCCCCTTTGAGTTCATCAAGTCGCAGAATCGAAGGTGGATCGAACTCCACTATTACTAATCAACTGCTTCAATATACAAGTTGAATAGTCGCACAACTTGACTAGAGTTGCATGACCGCGCAACTACTCACCGTTGTTTATATAAAGTCAGACGATCCCAATTTCCTTCATTCATACTCAGCCCCTTGAGTTTCCGTCTTTCGCCTGCCCGATGCTCAAGTTGCGAGACCAAACAAATTCGTCGAATTTTTCTCAGATCTGTATTGCTTCCCTTACTTACATAGTTCTTCATTTCTTTTTAGGTAATCTAACTCTCGTACCTTCATAAAGCCGCTTCTCATCTTCTCAGGAATTCTGTATCGATCTTCTAACTCTCTCTCTCTGTTTTAACGGCCTAAAGATGATTAAGTCCAAGAGCACTCCTAAAGGACCCATAAGGTCAAAGCCAATCACAGTCTTCATGGAGGACCGTTGGTCCCTCAGAATCCTCTCCTCCTGCAGAATGACCCGTGAAAAAAGGTGAAGAAAACCACCACAAACCCTTCTTTGTTCAGGATTCTAGCATCGTCAGAGATAGACTTTTCATACTGGATCAAGAACCTATCTAGTCTTGTCCGTCATGCGGTCATGATTGGCGACATTGAATGGCCGCCCAGGCAAGGTACTGAATCAATCTAGGAAGAGTGAAAGAAAACCACAGCAAATCTTTGCATAGATAGCACTAGACCGCTAGTTAGAGAAGACAACCCTCCACCATCTTGCCTGAAGAAGAAGAAAAAGAAGAGCAAGAATGAGATTTTTCGGGAGAAGATAGCAGAATCCAAGAAGGAGAAATTGCACAATAGTTAGGATATGGTTGAGGCGTCTCAGAGCTTGATCAAGTTCCAAAATCCATTCAAGGATGGAATGGTTTTAATCTTACTTACACTCTGCCATCATCATTCTATCCTTCACAGTGAACCCACAGACCATATGATCTAAAGCAGAATCGTCTTCGTAGCAAACTGGGTTAGGAAGGTATCACATATCTTGGAAGGCATATTGACCGACAGAGGTTCTAAGAAGTAAGTAGGCAGGATAGTCTCGATGTGTTTCTTAATGCCCTACTACACTTCCCATGATCGCTTTTCAACACACTTCTTCGAAACGTTGTAGCAGAAGTACTGTATGGACGATAATCCTACTCGTGGGGCTTTGACAAGTTCAGGACTCGTAGTTTTCTAAACCAACGCAACCATTACACTTCTTGGGCAAATAGTCTGGCCCTGACTATGGGCCCAACTTTATGTGTATGTGGTATATTCATACCGTTAATTCATTTTTTGGATCATTATAGGGAATGAGACCAAAACTAAAGCGGATCCAAACCTCAAGAAAAGTGGGGATTGACTGTTTAAAAAGTTCTCGTGGGCCATGAAAGTTTTGTATCAAGCTGGTATTTGTTTTTCCCTTTATCCAAGTTTGTGCAACCTTATCAACCAGTTAGATAGCAAATGAACATGTGTTGGGATCTAGAAGTTTTTAATGGTAGGCATTCAATCACCATGTTTCCTGTGGTGTTGTCCACTTTGAGATTTATATCTCTTCATTTTTGGTCTGATATTCTAAAATGAGCTAGAAAAACAGATGGACGGCATGGATATACTACACATACATCCAAGTGGCCCACAGTTTGGGCCGCAATGGGTTGGGTGAGGCCGGGGTTACGACTAATCCGCTTCTCGCAATGGGATTTTTACTGCAAAAGCCTTGTGGTGTGGCTATTTTTACTAAAAGTTAAATTTCTCTTGAGGCTTATCTTTTTTAGCATTTTCATGAGAAATTGCAAAACTTTCGGTTGGGTATGTCCACGAGGAGGCGAAAGGCCTCTTGGGTGCGGACAGGTGGTCCATTCATGAGACCCACCCTAATACATATGTTACATCCATGTTGTCCATCCATTTAAAGAGATCATTCCATGGGATGGGACAAAGAATGAAGTGGATCCAAAAGCTCAAGTGGACCTTACCAAAGAAAGTAGAGGGGATTGATGTCCTACCATTAAAAACTTCTTGGGGTCACAGAAGTTTTCGATCAAGCTGATATTTGTGCTTTCCCTTATTCCATATTTGTGTGAACTTATGAACAGGTTGGATCTCAAATAAAATCATGGTGGGCCCTAGAAAGGTTTCAACGGTCACGTCGCTGTCCCCATTATTTTCTTTGGTGGGGTCCTCTTGAGAATTGAATCTATCTCATTCTTTAGATCATGCCCTAAAATGATCTCTCCAAATGGATGGATGGTGTGGATACAACACATACATCACGGTGGGGCCCACATAAGTTGGTGATGTAACTTCGGTAGGATGGAAGCCCTCTGACCACCTGCTATGTCCACGAAGGGAGTGGATTAGTTGTTACCCTGGGAGCAGCTTATTGGGTGTTACCACTACTATGTGGCCCACATGGATGATATTTTGTATATCCACGCTGTCCATCCGTTTCTCTAGACCATTTTAGGATGGTGTTCCAAGAATTATGCGAATCCAAATCTCAAGTAGACCATACCACTGAGAATTGTGGTGATTGAGTGCCCCACCATTAAAAATTCGAAAGAGCCTATTGTAAGGTTTTGGTGATGTTTATTTGTAATCCAAGCGGTTGATAATGCCAAGAAGGTCTGGATGAAGGGAAAAATATAAATATCAACTTTACCCAAAACTTTTGTGGCCAACAAAAAGGTTTTAATGGTCATTCATCACTATTTCTAGTGATATGTGGTCCAACTGAGATTTGAATTTTCTTAGGGATTGGGATCACGTCCTGAGATGATATGAAAGAATAGGGATATATAAAACATACATCAAGATGGGCCCCACATGGGCCCTAGGAAGGTTTCAACGGTCACATCATTGTCCCCATTGTTTTATTTGGTGGGGTCCATTTGAGAATTAGATCTGTCTCATTCTTTAGATCATGCCCTAAATGATCTCTCCAAATGGATGGACGATGTGGATACAACACATACATTATGATGGGGCCCACATAAGTTGGTGATATCACTTCAGTAGGGCAAAAGCCCTTTGACGGACTTGAATTTCTTGAGAGAGCCTTTCATAGGAAGTTCCTATGATGAGAATCTAGGTGGGGCCCATCGTGATGTTTGTGAGAAATCTACACCGTCCATCCATTTTTTGAGCTCATTTTAAGACATGCGACAAAAATTGAGGTGGATCCAAGACTCAAGTGGGCCGCACTAAAGGAAAACGTGGATAGGGAAATTCCTACCATTGAAACCTCCCTAGGGTCCACAGTGATTTTTATATGCCATCCTGGCACTGTGGATTCTCCTGGCAATGTAGAATCCCTTGAGCACTGTGGATTCCCTCTGGTAATGTGGAACCCCCTTGAGCACTGTGGAATCTCCCTAGCACTGTGGAATCCCCTTAGCAATGTAGATTCCCCTGGCACTATAGAATCCCCTTGAGCACTATGGATTCCCCTAGCCAAAGGAAGGCTTCAACAATTGGCTTCACTGCCCTCACTATTTTTTGATAGTGGGGCCCATAGGGCCTTTGAGTCAAGCTGATATTTGTGTGGTCCCTTTATACAGGTCTATGTGACCATATCAATAGGATTAGATGATAAATAAATATTAAGGTGGGCCTGAAAAAGTTTCAACAGTGGACATTCTTGTCCCAGCTATTTGTTGTGGTATGGCCTACCTGAGATCTAGATCTGGCCTAAAATGGGGACTTAAAGCCTAAAATGATCTAGAAAAAAGGATGGACGACATGGATGAAACATATACAACATGGTGGGTCCCACGAGCGGACCACCTGTCCACTCCCAAGAGGGCTTCCACCACTTCATTGTCATACGCAGGAGCAGGTGGTCGTAAGAGCATTTTTGTGATGGTCATAGGGGTATTTTCGACCAAAAGCTTATCATTTCTCATGGAAAGGCCAAAAAAGATGATCGCATGAGAAATTGGACTTTTATTAAAATAGCCCTACCTGGGGCTATTGCAGTAGAAATCCCTGACACAATCCGCATCTGGATGCAATTCCGTCTCTTTCCGTCTCTGACTCTTGTACACCTAACAGTGGGGCCCACTGTGATGTATGTGCCTTACATCCACACGGCCCATCCATTTTGAAAGCTCATGTTAGGGAATGGAAAAAAAAAGATACATATCTAAATCTTAGATGGATCACTCTACAGGAACACAGTCGTGATTGAATCTCCACCATTAAAAACTTTATGGCGGCCACCAGAATGTTTATTTTACATCCAGCCTGTTGATAAGGTCACAAAGACCTAGATAAGGAAAGCACACAAAAATCAGCTTGATTCAAAACTTTTGTAACCCATGAGAAATTTTTAATGGTCAAGTACTACTTTCTCCTGAATTATAGTCAACCTGAAATTTGAATCTGCTTCATTTTTTCGGAATCATGCCCTAAAATGAGCTTTAAAAATGGGTGGACGGAGTGGATAAAAGGCACATATATCACGGTGGGGCCCACAGTCAGGGATCCCACCCACCTCGGTGGACCATTGCCGCGACCAAACAATATAGACGGCTGTACATCTAGAGGATCGGAACCGTCCATCTAAGGGAACGCATGCCTATTTTACAAAGCTCACATGTAATGGATGTTCGCAGCTTTCTAGTTAGGGACTTCTTACGTTTTTTAGTTAGAGCCATTGAACATTTTCATTGTCACCATCCATTTGAAAGGTACATATCAGAGGGATAAGATTCCCTGATCAGTTTGGTTTTTCTTACAGTGGGGCATCCTCAGTGGGAAAACCATTAGGTGGCATGAGATGGATGATTTGGATTCAGCACCCGGCCGTATGGTTGGGTTGGGTGTTGATGGGCTGTGGACCAAGTTGGTTCAACGCGATGAACCCGATTTGGCCTACGTCAGTGGGATTTTATTGCAACTAAAAGTCCAATTTCTCATCCGGCTCACCTTTTTTAGCCTTTTGTTGAGAAATTATAAATTTTACAGTCAAGAATGCCCCTCTGACCACCATGTGCTCAGGGGGAGAATCCACCGTGCCGCCGGGGGAATCGGTTGTAGGGGCATTTTTTACCATAAATTTTGAATTTCTCGTCAAAAGGCTAAAAAAGATGAACTAGAAGAGAAATTAGACTTTTAGTAAAAATAGGCACAACTCAGAGCCATTGCAAGTAAAGAACCCGACGTCAGTGGACCCAGCAATTTAAAGCGATCAGCAGCCCCAAATCATGACAAAGGGAGGTTAAAAAGATGAGGTTTGCTAGAATGGCCTCCACGTATTCCACTATGATGCTTCGTGATTATAACTATTGGATTTGTGGCATTTTCAATGATCCAAACCGTTTCTTTTCTAGGGCTTTTCTTGGATGGGGGATTCTCCGAAAGAACTCTGGAATTGAATATCTCAACCATTTGATTTTATAAAGCTTATGTTGACTGTCCATATTCAAATCAAAAGAGACAACCATCATCAAGTGTTCTAAATAATAAAATCAAGACCATTTATTTTTGTCTATACACCACCGAAAGGAAGTCGAACAGAATAAACGGTTTGGATCACTGGAAGATGACCCAGATGATAATGTCCAGACGTATCACACTGCGAGTGGTTTGATCTCAAGCGTTTGGGACGCGGATCACGTGGTATTGCCAACACCGGTGGTTGTTGATGTGTGGGGCTCTAATGGGCCCAACTTGATGTATGTGTTTTATATCCACGCCGTCCATCCGTTTTTCCTCCTCATTTTAGTGCATGAAACAAAAAATGAAGCAGATCAGAAGCTCAAATGGACCACAGCGTAGGAAACAGTGTTGATTAACGCACACCATTAAAAAATTCTCGGGGCCACAAAAATTTTGGATCAGGCTGATATTTGTGTTTTCCCTTCATCCAAGTGACCATATCAACAGGTTGGATGACAAATAAACATTACGGTAGGGCCCTAGAAAGGTTTCAACGGTGGGTGTCATTAACCCCATTGTTTCCTGTGGTGTGTTCCACCTGAGCTTCAGATTTGTTCAGTTTTTAGGTTCATGCCCTAAAATGAGCTGGTAAAACTGATGGACGGCATGGATTTAAAACAAGTACATCACGTTGGGCCCCACAGCGCCCAACACATGAACACACCACCACTGGGCAACACCACCTAATCCGCCTCCCGCGGTTTGTGCCGTAAAATCCAAAGATTATAGTGGGACCAGTGAAAGTTGATCATAACTCCAATCAAACTGATTGGACAATCTTGACCATTGATTAATTTATTTTTGCTGTTTGAATTTAGACCGTCTACTATTTTTTCAAGTTTTACCGTCCGCTCTCCCGCGGCCATAGCGTCCTCATTCTAGAAGCTGATTTGAGCGATCCCGATCTTACATTCTCCCCTCTCTTTCTAGCCGTTGGATTTCCGGCCTCTGTGTGGTAGACGATTCCAGATTGTCACTTGATTCGATTTTCTTTCTTCTGCGAGCGTTCTCTAATGTGAAGATTTCGAAGCCGGTGATGGGTTTCTGCAACTCAGTTCGTGAGGCTTGGAAGCGGGCCATTGACAGATGCTTTCAGCTCTTCCCTTGTCTCTCGGATCCAGGCACTCTCTCTCTCTCTCTCTCTCTCTCTCTCTCCCCCCCCCCCCCCCTCTAAATTGGGTTTCTGGGTCTGTCTATTTGCGTAGATTTACAACCCCTTTGATGATTTTCGTTTTGGTTTGTTGTTTTTGAGTTGTGGGTTTCAGGTAGGAGATCTTCTTTGGTTCTGAAAGTGGCTTTGGTGGTCCTTCACCTCATCTTTGTGGGTGTTTTGTTTGCATTTGACTCAGACCTGATTGATAAAACTCGAAAGCAGCCATGGTATCAAATCCCATTTCATTTTTGCTTCTCTTGCTTTTTTTTTTTTCGGTTTCAGATGTGTTTGATGTATGGTTTTGCAGTAATTAGAACTAGGTTAACCCCATCTCATTTTGATAAAAATAATAGTAGTATGATAGTCCGTGGGACTACCTTATTGAGTACACCACTCTAACACTCAGGTAGTGCATGCATGTTTACCATGCCTGCCTTGGACACAATGTCAGAAAGATGCGACGCAGCAGCAACCTTTGTGAGGATGTCAGCCAATTGCTCCTCAGACCTGAGATGAGGGATACTGATGAGTGATGACCCCAAGCTTGCAGCTTTTCATGAACAAAATTGACAATCAACTTCGATGTGTTTGGTACACTCTTGGAACACCAGATTAGAGGCGATGTCAATCACCGGCTTTTATCACAAAATAGAGGAACAATGGATGTCATAGGAGTGCTCAAATCAATAAGGAAGGAGCGTAACCAAACGACTTCACTAGTTCTGTTGCCCATAATCCTATATTCTGCATTCATGGAAGAGCGAGCGACCGCCGACTGTTTCTTACTCTTCCAGGAGACAAGATTGCTACCAACAAATATACAAAATTTAGCTATGTAACAATGATTAGTAGAACAACCTGCCCAATCGACATTACAACACGCCTGAATATCAAGATTGTCATATTAACATATAAATGACCTTTTCCTGGGGCACCCTTAATATAGCGGAGGATGCAATGAACAGTGTCAAGGTGATGTTTACATGAGGCCTGCATAAACTGACAAACAACATTCACAGTGTAGGCAATATCTCAGCAAGTGATGGAGGGATAAGTTTACCCATTAGGTGCTTGTACTATGCAACATCAGTCAAAGGAGAGACCCTTTGCTAAACAGATGATGATTTACCTCAATTGGTGTCTTAGCTGGATGAGATCCTAACGTGCCTGTAGCAGTCAAAATATCAACGTGACAGCACGTTGATATTTTGTTGGTAAATAAAAATTTCACATGCCGAATGAGTAATTCAATCCCTAGAAAGTATCATAAAGGGCACAAGTCTTTGATCTCAAATTGATCAACAAGAAGCTGCTTAACTATAATATAGTATCTTCATTATCGCCAGTTAACACAATATCACCATTTGCTAGAACTGTGATGCTGGGGCCCCATTTCTGGATGAAAACAGAATCAACTGGATGCACACCTTTGAAACTCAAATCTTAAGAACATTGGAACTAAATTTCTCCAACCAAGCTCTCGGGGATTGCTTGAGATTGACTGTAAAGTGCCTTTTGGAGACGAAACACTTTTCCTTCATATACGAGAGGGTGGAAACTGGGAGAATGGTGCATGTAAATCTCTTCATGCAAATCACCATAAAAGATGTGGTCAATGTTTGTGTGCAACAAACGAGGGAATTACGCAAACTGAATTTAACTAGGCAACGGGTGAAAATGTATCATAATAGTCCACTCTTGACTTCTGAGTGAACCCCTTTGCAACATGATGGGCTTGTATCGAGCCATAAGGCCACAAACTCATCAGGTTTGTGCCCTAGGGTGTAAACCTATTTGCACCCTGTCACATGCCTTCCTTTAGGGAGGTCAGCCAGTTCCAATGTATCTCGCTTCTTAAGAGCTTGCATCTCATTAAGGACAATAACCTTCCACTAAGGATCCTTTTAAGGCATTTGCAATTGTATAGGGGACAAATAGACGAGTCAATGAAGAGAAATGTATGGAATTGCAGGGATAAACAACTATAGGAGATATGATTATCAATAAGATGATCGGTGCTTGTGCCAGTACGGTAACGTGTGGTGGGAAGATCAGGAAGAGGATCCACATCATCAGTGTCCATGGATGAGGCAACTGATGGTGGTGGCTGAGGAGTCATTGAAGAATTTCTTGCTTAACATCGGCAATGCTGTCCAATATAGGAACAACAGGACATGAGGACAATGATGATGACTCCTGTCCAAAATAAGGGATATTTTCAAGAAAGGTAACATACCTAGAGATAAACTGTTGCTTTGTAACATGACAGTAACAATTGAAGCCCTTTTTAGCATTAGAATTTCCTAGGAAGACACAGAAGTGATGAGACATGAGTTTTTGTTATGAGAAGTGTTGAGTGTGGAGAAAGACTCACCAGACCATGGTCGGGCGCCCGGACGGTCTCATGGTCGGGCGCCCGATATTCACCCTTTTTTGGCATCAGTCCACTGTACTGTTTTGTGAGCAGCCGGGCGCCCGGCGGTCAAAGTGACCGGGTGCCCGATATTACCCTGAATTTAGGTCTTTTGTTGCTGGACATATTTCGTATTGGTCGGGCGCCCGACCCAGTTATGACCTAGGCGCTCGACCGGCCGCGGACTCAAAGTGCGGGTTTCCTATTATGTGTTCTAATTGTGGGGTTTACTATATAAAGGGTTGTAAATCGGGATTAGGTATAGGGATTAGGGCTTCTATACGTCCAAGGTGAGAAAGAGGCGAGAGGATTAGCAAAAGGGCCATCTCTGTGCATGGGAGCATAGGAGAAGGTAAGTGTATTGCTTGTAACTTTTTTTTCTTCATAGTGAAGTTTGCACCCGTGGTTTTTTTACCCTTGTTGGGGTTTTTCCACGTAAATCTCTGTCTTGTGGGTTGTTGGTTTGTGTGATTCCTTTTCTAGTTATTATTACTTCTTGTCTATCGTTTGTGGGTGAGACCGGAGATTGGATCTCGGTTCACCGGCGTTGTTGGCGTGCTGCGCAACAACTGGTATCAGAGCTATTGGTTTAGTTCAAGTGGGAGCGATGACGGAAGATGGGAAAACTAGAATTGAGAAGTTTGATGGTTCAAACTTTGCCTTCTGGAAGATGTAGATGGAGGATTATCTGTATCAGAAGGACCTCTACATTCTTCTAGGAGGAAAAGAGAAGAAACCAGAAAAGATAACAGATGATGAATGGGCTTTAGTGGATCGGAACGCTTTAGGAACGATCCGACTCTCTTTGTCTAAGAGCGTCGCCTTCAACATATTCAAAGTAAAGACCACAAAAGAATTGATGCAGGCTTTGGCTACGATGTATGAGAAACCCTCGGCGTCAAATAAGGTTCATCTTATGAAATGGCTATTCAACATGAAGATGTCAGATGGTGGGGGCGTGGCTGAACATCTAAATGAGTTCAATACAATCACGAGCCAATTGGAATCCGTTGGCATCACTTTTGATGATGAGGTCAGGGCACTATTGATCTTGTCAAGTTTGCCAGACAGTTGGGATGGTTTGGTGATTGCCGTGAGCAATTCTTCAGGATCTATAAAGTTGAAATTCGATGATGTGGCCGGTCTAATTCTAAGCGAAGAATCTAGAAGGAAGGCATCAGGAACTTCAGGAAATGCTCTAAACGTTGAAGGAAGAGGAAGATCTTCAAACAAAGGAGGCAATAAACACGGGCGTTCTAAGTCGAGGAATAAGTCCAAGGGACCGAAAGACTAGGACGGGTGTTGGCATTGCGGGAAGAAGGGGCACATGAAGCGTGATTGTAGGGCGCTTAAGAAACAAGAAGGAAGCTCTTAAGGTGGGAATGATTCAGTGAATCTATCTGAGGAGAGTGACACAGAGGCGTTGATCTTGTCTCTTGATGCGCGGAATGAGTCTTGGGTTATAGACTCGGGTGCTTCGTTTCATGCCACTTCATCAAAAGAAGTTCTTCGTGATTATGTCTCAGGTAACTTTGGAAGAGTTTACCTGGGTGATGATGAGCCATGCAGTATTGTTGGCAAAGGAGACGTTCATTTAAGTCAGAAAGACGGAACGGTCTTGAAGCTGGAGGATGTTAGACATGTACCGAGTTTGAGACGGAATTTGATTTCAGTGGAGCAGTTGGCCGATACCGGATATGTGACGACATTCACGAGCGATGCATGGAAGGTCACAAAAGGTGCCTTGGTTATATCTCGAGGCAAGAAGGAAGGTACTTTGTATGTGACTTCCGGATCGTATAGTTCACTCTCAGTTGTATCAACTGGAGTGAACGGGCAGTTATGGCATCAGAGGTTGGGACATATGAGTGAGAAGGGGATGAAAGTGCTATTGTCAAAGGGGAAGCAACCAGGGTTGAAGGCAATCGATCTGGAATTCTGCGAGGACTGCGTGTATGGCAAGCAGAAGAAAGTTAGCTTCAAGAAGACTGGACGCGCTCCAAAGACGCATCTATTGGAGCTTGTACACACTGATGTGTGGGGACCGGCACAGGTATCATCTTTTGGTGGTTCACGTTACTTTGTTTCTTTTATTGATGATGCTAGTAGAAAACTGTGGGTTTACTTCTTAAAACACAAATCAGATGCATTCGATGTATTTAAGAAGTGGAAAGTTATGGTAGAAAATGAGACCGGTAAAACTGTGAAGTGTCTCAGATCGGATAATGGGGGAGAATATTGTGACAAGAGATTTGAGGAGTATTGTGCAGCAAATGGAATCAAACATCAGAAAACGATTCCAGGGACACCGCAGCAGAACGGTGTGGCTGAGCGCATTAACATGATCATTCTTGAGCGCGCTAGAAGCATGAGGCTACATGCAGGGTTGCCTAAGACCTTTTGGGCAGATGCTGTGAATACTGCTATATATCTCATCAATAGAAGTCCCTCAGCACCATTGGATGATGGGCTACCAGAAGAAACGTGGACTGGAAAAGAGGTGAACCTTGCACATCTCAGAGTGTTTGGTTGCATCTCTTATGTTCACATTGATGCAGAACACAGAAACAAGCTGGATGCGAAGTCCAGAAGGTGCACGTTCATAGGCTACGGGCAGAATAATTTTGGCTACTGGTTTTGAGATACAGAGAACCGAAAAATTATCAGAAGCAAGGACGTAGTCTTCAATGAAAAAGTGATGCATAAGGATAGTGTGCAGCAAAAGCAGAACAAGGCCGATGAGAAGGAATTCGTAGAGTTGGAAGAGTTACTGGACACGGGTGTTACAGTGCCACAGGATAAGCATGCACAGGAGCATGATGAGGCAGAGCCGCAGACACCGGTTGTGAGGAGGTCTACTCGGGAGAGGAGACCCAAGGTCTGATACTCACCCTACTTACATTATCTACTGCTGACAGATAATGGTGAGCGAGAGTGTTTTGAAGAGGCGTTACGATCAGATATGCGGGTTAAGTGGGAGCAAGCCATGGAAGATGAGATGGACTCTCTTGAGTCTAATCGTACATGGGAGCTAGTCACTCTACCCAAGGGTAAGAAAGCTCTTCATAATAAGTGGGTTTACAGACTGAAGGAGGAGCACGATGGTTCGAAACGATACAAGGCTAGACTAGTTGTGAAAGGGTTCCAACAAAAGGCAGGTATCGATTTCACAGAGATATTTTCACCCGTGGTGAAGATGTCTACGATTCGCATGGTCTTGAGCATAGTGGCTATAGAGGACTTACATCTAGAGCTGCTAGATGTTAAGACAACCTTTCTTCATGGAGACCTTGAAGAAGAGATATATATGCATCAGCCGACAGGATATGTGGGACCAGGAAAGGAGAACAAGGTGTGTAGACTGAAGAAGAGTCTATATGGTCTGAGGCAGGCCCCGAGGCAGTGGTACAAGAAGTTTGACAGTTTCATGTCGGGAAACGGGTACAGGAGATGTCATGCAGACCACTGTTGTTACCTGAAGAAGTTTGATACGTTGTACATCATCCTTCTTTTGTATGTTGATGATATGCTTGTGGCCGGATCAAGCATGAAGGACATCTCAGATCTCAAAAGACAACTGTCTAGAGAGTTTGCTATGAAAGATTTAGGAGCTGTAAAACAAATTCTAGGCATGAGGATAAAGCGTGACAGGAAAAACAAGAAGCTAGTTTTGTCACAAGCAGAGTACATAGCCAAGGTACTTGATCGATTCAGCATGGGAGGTGCTAAGTCGGTTAACACTCCATTAGCCAACCACTTCAAACTTCCTAAGGAGCAAGAAGTTAAAACGCAGGAGGAATGGGACTACATGGCTAAAGTCCCTTATGCGTCAGCCATAAGGAGCCTCATGTATGCTATGGTTAGCACGAGGCCAGATATTTCTCAAGCAGTGGGAGTTGTTAGCAGATACATGAACAACCCCGCGAAAGAACATTGGGAAGCTGTAAAGTGGATCCTCAGATACCTGGTAGGTACTGTGGATGTAGGGCTATGTTATGGAGGATCGGAAATTAAGCTACAAGGCTACGTCGACTCAGATTTGGCAGGGGATATCGATAGCAGAAGGAGCACTACAGGGTATGTCTTTACCCTGGGTAGTGCTGCAGTCAGTTGGATCTCTCAGTTACAGAAGATAGTATCCATCAGTACAACGAAAGCAGAATATGTTGCAGCTACAGAAGCGTGCAAGGAGATGGTGTGGATGCAAGGTTTTATGGAAGAGTTGGAAAAGAAGCAAGCAGATTGCAAGCTGTACAGTGACAGTCAGAGTGCAATACACTTTGCTAAGAATTCAACCTTTCATTCGAGGACCAAGCATATTGACATCAGATATCACTTCATACGTTCATTACTGGAAGATGGATCGATTGCTTTGGAGAAGATTCATACAAGTGAGAATCCTGCAGATATGTTGACTAAGGCGGTCACACGGGAGAAGCTGAAGCTCTGTTTAGCTTTGATTGGTCTTCAAGCTTGAAGACTGGGAGGTGGTGCACTCCGGATGTAGAAGATGAAGGATCATGTGGTGATTGTCTTCAAGTGAGAGATTGTTGAGTGTAGAGAAAGACTCACCAGACC
Source organism: Liriodendron chinense (assembly GCA_003013855.2). NCBI lineage: Eukaryota > Viridiplantae > Streptophyta > Magnoliopsida > Magnoliales > Magnoliaceae > Liriodendron > Liriodendron chinense. The sequence continues at coordinate 3,645,495 of ML058345.1, forward strand.
ATGGTCGGGCGCCCGGACGGTCTTATGGCCGGGTGCCCGATATTCACCCTTTTTTGGCATCAGTCCACTGGACTGTCTTGTGAGCAGCCGGGCGCCTGGCGGTCAAAGTGACCGGGCGCCCGATATTACCCTGAATTTATGTCTTTTGTTGCTGGACATATTTCGTATTGGTCGGGCGCCCGACCCAGTTATGACCGAGCCCCCGACCGGCCGCGGACTCAAAGTGCGGGTTTCCTATTATGTGTTCTAATTGTGGGGTTTACTATATAAAGGGTTGTAAACTGGGATTAGGTATAGGGATTAGGGCTTCTATACGTCCAAGGTGAGAAAAAGGCGAGAGGATTAGCAAAAGGGCCATCTCTATGCATGGGAGCATAGGAGAAGGTAAGTGTATTGCTTGTAACTTTTTTTTCTTCATAGTGAAGTTTGCACCTGTGGTTTTTTACCCTTGTTGGGGTTTTTCCACGTAAATCTCTGTCTTGTGGGTTGTTGGTTTGTGTGATTCCTTTTCTAGTTATTATTACTTCCTGTTTATCTTTTGTGGGTGAGACCGGAGATTGGATCTCGGTTCACCGGCGTTGTTGGCGTGCTGCGCAACAAGAAGGTCCTGTCGCATGAACAAGGCATACACAACCAAACACTCAAGGAGGTAGACGGAACAATGGGGTATCGGATTACAACATTTGAAGAGGATACTTGTGGTTTAAAGATTGAGAGGGCATCCTATTGATCATGTATTTAGCAGTTAAAATTGCTTCATCCAATAAACCTTTGGTACATCTATCCCAATCATGATGGACCTAGCTACCTATAATAAATAGCGATTTTTACGCTTAGCCACTTCGCTTTATTGAGGTGTGTATACACACGTGGTTTGAGTTTCCATGCCTCAATTGGTGAAGAATTGTTGTAATTCATGTGCTATGTATTATTTTGCATTGTTAGATTGAAACACTTTAATGACTTTCCAAATTGAGTTTTCAGGTATTTAGTAAAAGCTTGAACAATAGATGCAACCTCAATTCTACTTTTAATAGATAAAGCCATGTAAATCTAAAAAGACGACTAGTCTCCAAACATTTGAATGTACCAACTCAAAAGGAGATTTAGTTTTAGCTTCACTGTACGGATAGGACATACGAGTATGCTTAGAAAGCTCACATATTTCATAACTAAAAGAAGAAACATCACTAAACTTGTTGGAATAGATTCAAAATAGAACGTACTGAAATATCTCCTAGATGGGAGTGCCAGAGACTAGGGTTGTCAATGGGCCGGGCTGGGCCTGGGGTAGGTCTCGGCCCGGATTTTGAACCGACGTCCCGGCCATGTGTAAAATTCTGATTTTTCAGGCCTGAGCCCGGCCCATTGATACCCCTACCAAAGACTAAGAGACTCCCCATCATTACTTCTGGAAGTTTTTGCACAAGAAGGCGGCACTCGGTCTACATTGAGCATGTACAATCCTCCTGACTCACTTCCACCACCAATCTTCCGCATAGTTTCCAGATCCTGAATAACACAAAAATGTGGGAAAAATGTGACAGAGCATTGCAGTTGTTTGGTTCGTACACTTGCTGGAAGAAAATTTGGATGGGAATGATGAACATGAAGGACAAACGAAAGTGTAAGAGAAGAGTAAAGTTGATAGGTTCCCTTCCCTAATATTTTAGAAAAGGAACCATTTGCCAACTTGATCCTATTATCAAAGGAAGAGAATGTAAGGAAATTGCCTTGTTTATTAGTCACATGATCAACGACACGTAAATCAATAATCATGGATGCACAAGGACTAGGCAGGAGGATAAATATGCTTGGTAGAGATACCTAAAGGGTATTGTAATTGAGTGTCAGAAGAGGTAGATGCTTGATGATTAGTGTAGCTTTGATTAACCATAGGAGCTTGGATGGTTTCAAAACCATGTCCCCTCCCCCTCGACTGTAATCGTATTGGCCCCTCTTCTAGGCTTCGATCGAAGATGTGGGTGCATATCATAATAACATTCTCTAGTGTTTGTTGATGATGACCACAATGAGTACAAATCAAACTATCTCGATCAACATTTTGTGAGGGTGCATGATTTGTCCGTTCCCCAGTTTGTCCCTTTGCGGGAAATCCTACCCTGTTCGTTTGGATCCAATGACAAAGGTAGACCTCTCCATGGTAGGTGGCGTAATCGAGGTCCATTGGTTTGCCTTGCTACGAATGTAGTTATATATGGTCTCAAGTAGGAGTAGAGACTCATGCTCCAAAATCTGAACCCTTTGAGGTTCAAAATCATCATTGAGTCCCCTGAGGAAATTGAATATACGAAGGTTCTTATGCCTCTTTTGTACGTCATCAAGAATTGGGGATTATGGCATGTAGCGATCAAGTTCGTTCCACCTTTGACAGAGAGAGGCATGATAGGATTCCACAGAGGACTCCCCTGTTGCATATTAATTAGCTATGTAACTAATACTTTCGTATCAAATCATCGTGGTGAGAAAGCATTTTGGCATTTGTATCCAAATCTGTTGGGTTGTCGAACACGTCATCAGTGGTTCACTTATGCCAGTCTACATAGAGTGAAGTGACCACTCCATAACTGTGACGTTGTTACTATTCCAATCTTCACGGGATGGGTCCCCTACAGTTGGAGCAAGCTTTGTTCCAGAGATAACATCCAGTTTTCTCTTACCTCCAAGAAATATCTTTATATACTATGCCCATGTGAGATGGTCGTGGTCATCCAATTTTACCATAATGATGCAAAGGCTAGGATGGTGTTGGTCTATTGACCTTGAGGGGCCAACCTTTTGACTATCCATAATTTAATACTAAAAAAAAGGAAGACATGAAGAAAATAACACATGACAATAAGTGAATGGTCGCAACCGACGAGAGATGTATAACACACAGGTTCTTTACATATGATTCGGAACAGAAAACAGCAACATTGCTAGGAGATGATGAGCGGTTTGAGTGCCTCTATGACGTGGTGGAGCACCGATGTTGTGTGGCGGTTGCGCCTAGAGAGAGCTACGGTTGGAGAAGCCCTAGATATGATACCGTGTGGTTTTGTAGTAATTTTTTAAGGTTCTCCCTTGCCCCCAACCCCCCTTAGTTTGGAATGTGCAGCACGGTAATCCCGATTTGATTATTTCTTCTTTCTGTAAAAGACAAAATTCCAGTTAAATTTCAATGGTACATCCAAACACACCCTTAGCTTGGTATACCATTCATCGACATAGAAATAAGACTTGCTGTGGATTAATTTCATCATAGCATGTAAAAAGAAAGTAATGAATGTGCAACTTGTCGAAGTTCGAGTTGTCCTCTAAATGCTTATCGGTCATGCAAATTGAATTTTTCCTCTTGGATTTGAGAAAGTTTCTTTTTCCCTGCTGTAGTTGTATCTGATCATTCCTGGAAACTTACCTAGTTTTGGATTGGTCATGTCCAAATCGGTGATAAGACTCGGCCTTCAACATGGGCTAGTCCAGGACTGAAACTGGGATTTTAAACCTTGTTTGGTGCTTTTGTCATTTACACTTTTGAACCACTCATCAGGTGAGCAATTCATGCATGTTGAGTGTTAATGGATGGTTAATCATCTTTCCTGGCATCCATTTCTTCTTAAATGTTTAGCCTACTGATAAGTGAATCGTCTAGATTTTGCGCTAAGGAACATTCACCATCAGGACCATCCCCTGAATGTCCCAGGTTCTGGCCACTTAGGCGAACCGTCTGGGTTTTTTTTTCGCTAAGCAACATTCACTATCAGGACCATCCCATGAATGTTCCATGTTCTCCCCGCTTAGGCATATGTAGCGCATTTGTGTTTATGCTTGAAGATGAGGCTTCTGGAATTAGCAATGTTTGTATCTTAGTTGAAGTAAAAATTTCAGTTCAATACTTATTCTCCAATTCTTTCCTGCAGCTTCCGTATACTTGTCTTTAATCTTGCCTAATTTTCAGGTATACAGCAGTATACTTGGTGCTGTTAATGGCAACCCTTTTTCAGTATTTCTTTACATCGGCTTCATCTCCAGGGTAATGACTTTCATGCATGCCAAGTTTGTCTTCTGTTGAGATTCAATTCAGAAATTTTGATTACATAATTGCAGGCTCTTGGTTCTGTTTGTGAAAGACATGGTTAATGCATTTTCTCCTACATTAGGTATGTCGTTGATGCAATGCGCGCTTTCAATGAATCACATGCTATCTTCAGCAAGACATCAAGTACTTCAAAGTAAGAGTTGTTCACTTTGCTGAAAGCGGATTTTCCTTTACTGCTAACTAGTGCTTGAAGAGAGTTTTGTACTATCTTATTGTTATAATGTGGGGTATTAATTAGTCGGAAAATAATCAAGTGCAAACAGTTGCTGTGGGCCCCACTGTGGTGTGTTGACGATGTGTACCCCAACCATCTTGCATGCCTCCTTCATTTGGCAATGGGCCCAAAAAATCATGCCAATCCATGACTCAGGTGGGCCACATGTGCAGGAAGAGTTGTGAGGAGACACCCACCCTTGATTGTCGTAGAAAGTCCACCATGTTGTGTATATGTCATCCAATCCATGGAAATCAAACATTTGCCCTAGATGATGGCACACAAAAAATCAGGCCATTTTGAAACTTGGGTGGGCCCCAATAGAAATCAATGGTTGGTGTCCCCCTCCCAACTGTTCGTGCTCATGCAGCCCACCTTAGTCTTGCATTAGCCTGATTTTTGGGACCATGGTAAAACAAGGGATAGCATGCATGGTTATTAGAGTGCATGCCATGAACACATCACGGCATCCACTCTAAACCATGTGCATGTGTTCCCTCGTCTGGCCATGGGCATAAAAATCATGCCAATCCATGAGTCAGGTGGGCCACACGAGCAACAAGAGTGAGAGGGGAAGCCCACCTTGTAGAAAGCCCACTGTGTTGTTTATATGTCATCCAATCCATGAATCAAACATTTGCACTCAATAACGGCACACGTAAAAAAAAGGCCATTCTGAAACTTTGGTGGGCCCCAGCCAAAATCAAGGGTTGCGTCGTCCTCCCAACTGTTCCTGCTTGTGTGGCCCACCTGAGTCATGGATTGGCCTGACTTTTGGGCCCATGGCAAAACGAGGGATGATGTGCATGATTGTCTGAGCATCATGGTGGGGCCCACAACTCTTTTGTGCTATAATTATGGTGAAACATTACTAGATCACGACCCTTAAGAAGTCACTAAAGCTTACTAGTTACTATTTTCTTTTGCTTTTGTGTCTATCAAGCAAAGACAATCTGCTTCGAGCAAAGATGGAAGCTTGCTTCCCCTCACGGGTAGTCATCAGCCAGGAGAAAATACTCCTGGGATGAAATCTGCATCCTGGATGAAGCTATTGATGGGCATGTATCCTCCTGGATCATCCAGCAGGTAGACAATTTTCCAAGGCTTCTCTTTAATATTAAAATAAATTATTGGTTGTTTGTTATATACAGGTGCACGCACATTACTTAGAAGCTTGAAAATATGTTTGATACCTCTAGAAGACACTTTCAATGGATGTCATGGACATGGAAAATTCTGATTTTCTCATTTATATTGAAAATCTGTATTCATGCCTGAAATTTTTGTTACTTCTGCTGCAGCATTAGTAATGGCCCTCGGACTAGATGATGGGCCTGCTGACCACTAATAAGCATATTGACATCCACAATGAAGAGATTAATCAGATGGAAACCGAGAATTAACTAAGTTTATTCATTGTAATGAAGATGTCCACAGAAAAATGGCATGCAATGGCCCATAGATAAAAAGGCCAAATGATATTTAGAGAATTGCCATCTGCAAGGCCGGAACATCCCAAGCATGATATGGGTTGCCAATGTGGGGCTCATGGAACGAGAGGACCTCCATGATTTTTGAGAAGAAAGGCTCTTTGGTGGATATGACCAAGTGAAGAATCCAGGTTATGGTAGCAAGCTAGGCCTTGTCTCAGCCCCATTTCAGAGGGAGCTCCATTTCTGATCTTCTCTTTGATTGGAACTTGTTCATTTGGGAAGATAGGATATCATATTTCATTTTTTTGGGTCTTTTTTTTTTTTTTGTTTTTGTTTTGGCGGGGAGGGCGCTTCTGGTTGTAACAAGGGGAGGCATGGTCTGCTTCCTGTTATAAATTATTAAAAGAAAAGAGGCTTGGGGAGGGGGTGGTTTATCCATGTTTAAGTATTTCACCAATGCTTGTCTCAAAATGTGATGCTCCACTTGGAAGGGGTATGTCGAGGTAAAAATAGCTGGGGTTTATTCATGTTTATGTATCATGTGAAATAAGCGCGGTTAGATGAATTTCACGTGCTTGATAATATCGGATGTATCATTAACTATGTAACTAACTTCTTCCTCTTGGACATGGCAGAAGTTGGACTTGCACCTATTGTCATGTTTTGCAGGTATATCCTGTTTATATCCTTCTGCTTTCTACTTTAGAATGTGTGATTCTGTAGGACATTTCACCAGATGCTGAATTGTTCTTTTGTTGCATATGTGGTGGCTGTCATGATATGAAAGTGGAGTTCGCTATGCGCTACTTATTAGATGCTTTCAATTTATAGTTGTTTCTGAGTAAGTCACTTTTTAGTTTTCTGCATCAGTATCATACTATTCTAAGTTCACGATGCATAGTTAATGGTTCTGAATATTGGTATCGGTTTATGTATCGGCCCAGTGGAAAAATGATATGGTACGACGTCGTATATCGATATCGGAGCCGTATCGGCCTGTATTAGTTTGAATTGTTTTTAAAGCAAAATAATATGGAAAATATTAGAAAAATAGGAAAAAATGAGATATCCAAAAATCTATCTTTTTGTGCGTGTGTGTGTGTGTGTGTGTGTGTGTGTGTGTGTGTGTGTGTGTGTGTGTGTGTGTGTGTGTGTGTGTGTGTATTTTGACCATGTATTCAAATGGTGTATTGGACAATTCTTTGATGAGAATGTTGTCTATCGATTTGACTTGTTGAAGGTCAACTAAATGGGGCCCTAATTAAACACAAATGAAGCATGATTTCATGAACAATGGCCCTATTACATTAAAATACAACAAGAAGATGGAAATATAAAAAAGAAAGTGAAGGTTTACTATTCTTTTCGATTTTTTCCATGATGGTCAACTTCGCTTTGATTTGTCGAATCCCATCCAAATCATTTGTTTTGATCCCAAAATAGGTCTAGATCTAGCATAAAATAAGTTTTTAAGCTTCTTCCATGGTTTAAATGAAAAAAAAGAGACGATGTGTGAACTTCTGATTTTTTTTTTTTTTCCTTTTCAGATTGGGCTTTTATGGGCATATCGGCATGTATCCACTGATACAGGCTACTACGAGTCAATTTTTTTTTGTATCAGACCGATGCGACGCCACATCGTGTATCGGCTCGTGCCGATACGGATATGATACGGCCATATCAACCGATACGATACCGATATTCATATCCATGGCATAGTTGTTGGAAATCTCGAACTATTTAGATGTAATTAATATTGAATCTAAACTTCTAGTTTCGAGACTTAAGATAGATGAAGGTGAAAGAACTTTGTTCTTTCAAAGTGCCTTTGTGAACATTTTACCAATTTCTGCCTCATTTAAACTATCACGAACTTAATAAAATTGAAAAATTGAACATAATTGGGAGATGAATAATTTGTTCTCTATAGTGATTTAGATATTGATATTGATGCATGTATCACACCCTTGGGATATGGAAACATATTGGCATCGCAAGGGAAATGTCACATGTATCACGGAATGTATCATTGTGTTTGGAAACTATTAGGAAATAGTGGGGAAATTGATCGATTTCAATGAAACTTCAATAGATGTTAAAAAAGACATTATTACACATTTAGAACTCAAAAGCTCTTAAAAATGAGTACACATAATAAATTTCCTTTGCCTAAGGTCCTAAACTATGCGCTGTCTGACAAAAGTGATGCAATTATATCCAAAATGAGTTCATATCATTTATAAATCATACAAGGCAAGTATGCAAACACGACCAATGCATTTAAAAGAAAAGAAAAAAGTAAAAATATACACATGCCCTCATTACACCTATTAATTAATGTAATATGGGCCTACATAGGCCCACTTAGATGGGTTATTTTGTTATTAGATGGGGGTTTCCTTTTGTTATTAATGACATTTCTGTAATTATGAAACTTTCATAATATAAAGGGGGGGGGGGGTGTTTACGAACCCTAACTTCAGCCCATTCTCTTCTCTTCTCTCTTTCTTCTTATTTATTCTATCTCTCTTTCCGCTGTTTTACATGGTATCAGAGCTATGTCATTTCTAATCCTTCTTTTTATTCTCCAAATTTTCTTATTTCTTTTCATTTATCTAGTAGTGTCCCTCATCTAGCTTCTGCTAAAGATTTCTTAAGAAATCTAAGGTTTCTTTTGTCTCTTTTGTGTGCTGGGCCTTTGTAATGGTTTGTGTGTGTGTGGGGATGAAGACATCGGCTTCTTTAATGATATTACCTCACATGTGATCAATGCAAATGTGTGAGTTGTTTGCTTGTGTTGGATGCAATGTTTGTGTCTATATTTCTTTGTGGTTGGTTGGAAGTAGTGGATGTGTGGGCTAATTCTTTTGTCTGAGGTGACATATGCATCGTATGAAATGTTCAAGTGTAGTGCTTATTGATTGTGCTAGGTCAACCTGCGTGTCTGCTTGTGAGGTACTCTTCTTTTATTTGCTATGGAGATAAAAAGCGACCTTAAATTTATAAACCCATTTGAATTTAGGGGTCCAGATAACCTCTATTAAGTTAAATGGGACAAATTATTTACAGTGGTCTAAGTCAATCCAAGTTTTTCTTGTGGCCAAGGGAAAATTGAGATATCTGATCACAGAGAAACTTAAAGAATCCAGTATTTATGACTAATGGATCTAAGAAAACACCCAAATTATGACATGGTTATGGAATAGTATGGAACCCTTCATAAGTGCAAATGTCATGTTTCTGGATATGGTTAAGGAAGTGTGGGATGCTCTACAAGAGATGCATTCATCTGATAAAAACATCTCTTGTACTTACTCAGTTATATGAAAAAATATTTAAGCTTCGACAAGGAGAAATTGTTGGGTGAATACTCTTCCAAACTTAAAGGAATGTAGGGAGAGCTAAATGTGTATCGGTCCCTAATTATCGATTTAGAGAAATTGCATCAGCAACGTTAAGAGTTCCGAGTAGCCAAGTTCTTATTTGAGTTGAAACGTGAGTATAAACTGGTTCGTGCACGATTTTGGGGAGTAAAGATTAGAAAAAAGATGTACTATCTTTAAACAAGGTGTATGCACGCCTCCAGTGTGTATCTTTGGGCCGTACAAGTGGAGCCAATGACAACTCGACTCTAACATTGTTCTCTAGATTGGGGCATGGTAGTGGCCATGGTGGAAGAGGTGATTGTGGTAACATGGGAGGTGGGTGTGGCATAAGTTGCAGACCTAGGAAGTTCACGCATGTGGGCTTTCTAATCATTCTGATGGAAAATGCCGGGACCTCCATGGCATGCCTACATGGGCTACTCAAGCTTCTTGCGTTGGAGATAGCAGCAGGCATCCTTTGACCAATTCTACATCTGCATCCTTTGACCAATTCTACATCTACTGCTCCACAAACACATATGACTAGTGAGATGGTTACTCTGACTCAAGAAGAATATTCCAAGTTGCTGAACAATCTATAGAATCAGCATGCTCCTATTACTTCTGTAGTTACTTCCACCCCTACGACTACATTTGTGACCTCAAGTATGTCTTGTTTAGGATCTAAGTTTCATACTCCATGGGTAATTGACTTTGGAGCTTCCAACCATATGATAAGTTAGTTTAGTGTGTTGTCATCTATTGATGGCTTATTAACAGGCTCATCTTGTTGGAGTGTTAAAGTCCCTTGATATACATTGACACACGATCCTTTAATGGCTAGGGCTTTTAGAGCAATTGGTTGTTTAACATGGTATCAGAGCGGAAGGTTAAGTGTTCGAATCCTGGGAGCAACAAATATGCCTTAGTTAATATATTCTCCCACGAGGGGCAAGCCTAGCCTATTTTATGGTGTGAGTGTCCTTCCACCTGGTTTGTTTATGGTGTGAGTGTCCCTCCACCCTTGCCCAGTGTATTCCTGTTCGGAGTTCCACCTCGCACGTGCGGGGGAGTGTTAAAGTCCCTTGATATACATTGATACGCATACGCCATCCTCTAATGGCTTGAGCTTTTAGAGCAACTGGTTGTTTGACACATCCATCATTGTGGCAAACGGTACCTAATACAAAGTATGTGGAATGGGTAGCTTTCATATAAGTCCCTTTCTTTTATTATCCTCTATTTTATTTGTTCCAAAATTTCCTTTAAGCTTTCCGTCTATTAGTAAACTTACCAAATCTCTTAACTGTCGCGTTACTTTCTATCGTTCATATTGTGTTTTCCAGGACTTAAAGATGAAGATTAAGATTAAGATTGGTGGAGGACATGAGTATGGTGAGCTGTATTATCTCGATTGTGACGTTGTGGATACAACAACACAAAAAGACATCTCAGCTTATCAGTGGCACTAGTGTCTCAGTCATCCATCATTGAAGATTCTTCAAGGTGAATCTTCAAAAAAAAAAAAAAAAAAAGATTCTTAAATGTGTCATTCCTTGTTGTCGATGCCATGTCTAGAGTGTGATGTGTGTGAGTTAAGCAAGCATCGCCTTGCTACTTTTCCACCATGAGAAACATTGTTTAGTTCATTTTTCTTTGAGTTCATTTAGATGTTTGGGGTCCAGTTAAAATATCTAGTAGGTCTAGATTTAAGTATTTTGTTACATTTGTTGATGATTATTCGAGAGCAACACGAGTTTATTTAATGAAAGATAGATATGAATTATTTTATATTTTTAAGACTTTTCACATGGAAGTGTAGAATTAGTTTAATTCGAAAGTGTTGGTGTTTCGATTTGATAATGCTAAGGAGTACATGTCTCGAGTTTTTAGTTAATTTTTTTTCCTGAAATAGGAATCCTACATCAAACATCATGCAGCCATCCCATAACAAAATGGGGTTGCAGAATGGAAAAATTGTCAATTCCTTGATATAACTCGTGCTCTCTTAATTCATACGAATGTTTACAAGAGTTTTTTGAGTGATGCAGAACTCACGGCGTATTTTCTGATAAATCGGATGCCCTCATCTGTTTTAAAGGGTTAGTCACCTCATTAAGTTTTGTTTCCAAATACTTCGTTGTTTCCTCTACCTCCTAGAGTTTTTGGATGTGTTTGTATTGTCCATTAGTTGGAGTCTGACTATGATAAGTTTCTCGAGTAGTTGAATTTATTTTTCTTGGATATTCTGACATATACAGGCGGCATTGTTGTTATACTCTATCACTTCAAAGATAACTTGTGTGTGCAGATGTTACCTTTTTCAACTCTACCCTATTCTTCTCAAAAGATAACAAATCTCTTGATACAGAAATTGTTTCCATGCCTGTTGTGGGCAACAGAGACATCTCATATCTATCATCTACTGCTTCTTCCATTCTATGCCTTAGCTGAAGGTCTACTCAAGATGAAAACAGACAAATGGTACAGCTGATCATGATGTGTCGTCCAACATATCTTCATCAGAGACTTGTGATTCAATGAATTTTCTAGATACATCTGATTTTTCTATTGCCCCATGAAAAGGTAAGCGTATCTGTACCGATTATGTCATCTCTAACTGATATTCCTATTGCCCCAAGAAAAGGTAAGTGTACGTCTACCGAGTATATCATCTCTAACTGATATTCCTATTGCCCGAAGAAAAGGTAAGCATACGTGTACCGATTATCTAATGTCTAAATATGTTTCTTTTCAGTGCTTATCTCCAAATTTCCGCAACTTTGCCCTGTTAATGTCTTCTCACTTTGTTCTTAAGTCATGTGAGGAAGCTTTGTTATTTAAGGAATGGAAGCAGGCTATGGAGGAAGAGATGGATGCACTTCATCATAGTGACACTTGGGAACTCACCACTCTTTCGATTGGTAAATGTGTTGTGGGTTGCAAATGGGTCTACACAATCAGGTGCCATCCTGATGGTACAATTGAAGGCTCGCCGAGTCGCTAAGGGGTTTATTCAAACACTTGGTGTTGATTATAGTGAAACTTCTTTCTTGTGGTCAAGTTGAATTCCATTCGGCTTGTACTGTTTGTAGTTGCTAATCACGGCCGATCCCTCTTCCATCTTGACAAAAAAAAAAAAAAAAAAAAAAAAAAAAGCTTCATGGTGATCTCATAGAAGAAATTTATATGGAGCAACTACTCGGATTTGTTGCTTAAGGGGAGTATAACAAAGTGTGTAAACTACAAAAGGCAATTTACGGGTTAAAAACAACATCTACGTTCATGGTTTGACAAGTTCAACAATGTTGTATTAAATTATAACTTTATTCAAAATCATGCTGATCATTCCGTTTTTGTGTGGAAAGGTATCTTAAGTCTCATTGTGCTTGTTGTATATATGTGGATGGTATGGTTGTATTAAAAATGACAACAAGGGGATTAAAGAAGTAAAGATACTAGTAAAGAAGTATCTTCAACAACATTTTCTCATAAAAGATTTGGGTTATCTTTGATAATTTCTTATTATAAAAGTCGCCATATCCAAAGGAGTTAATCCATCTTAGCAAAAATATGTTTTGGATTTATTCATGGAGACTGGCCTTCTTGGGACCAAGCTAGTTGACACTCCAATGGATGCTAATCACAAGCTTGTAAGAGATCTAGGAGATGCAGTGGAGGATCTTGGGAGGTGTAGAAGATTGGTTGGAAAACTTATTTATTTAACTATTACTCGACTTGACATATCTTATCCGGCGAGCTTGGTAAGCCAATTGATAAGTTCTCCAAGAGTACCTTACATGGAAGCAATTATTCGAATTTTGTGTTATCTCAAAAGGGCACTAGATCAAGGAATTTTGTGTAAATGGAATGGTCATCTTCGGGTCACATGATATAAAGATGCAGATTGGGCAGATTCCTTAGCAAATAGATGATCTACTATTGGAGATATTGTACATTTGTGGGAGGAAATCTAATCACACGGAAGGTAAGAAGCAGAGTGTGGTAGCCTAATTGAGTGCTGAAGCAGAGTGCAGAGCAGTGGCTCATACCTTCTATGAGTTGATGTGGATCAAGAAATTGTTGTTAGAAATGGGATTTACATCGCACCTTCCTATGCAATTATTTTGTGACAAACAGGCTGGTTTATACATAACGAACAATCTGGTCTATCATAAAGAATGAAACACATTATAGACGATCGTCACTTCATATGTGAGAAAATTTCCAGTGGCGAAATCTCTACTCCATATGTTCGATCTCAGGACCAATTTATTGACGTGTTCAGCAAGGCTCTTCGTTCCACTCAGGCTACACATATATTCTAAGCTTAGCATAGGTAATATCTATGCTCCAGCTTCAAGGAGAGTGCTAATGAATGTAATATGGGCCTACATAGGCCCACTTCGATGGGTTGTTTTGGTCTAGGAGATAGAAGGGGTTTTTGTTGTGTTATTAATGGAATTTTTGTAATTATGAAACTTTTATCTTGGGGGGGGGGGGGGGGGGGGGGGGGGTTGGTTTGCTGAACCCTAATTCAACACATTCTCTCTCTCTCTCTCTCTCTCTCTCTCTCTCTCTCTCTCTTCTCTATTCCATCTCTCTTTCAACTATTTTACAACACCTATGCGTCTGTGCCTCAAACCCACATAGAATTATGAGTGGCTCAAAGTAATCATCTCTATCTCCATAGGGTTGGCTATAGTATTGCTCCTCCAAGAATTAACCATACTCTGCTAGGTCATAATAGAATGATACCAATTCAGATACCCTTTTAGGTATCGCTGATACCTATCCTTTTTGATTGGATTAGTATGCCCATGTGTGGGTACTGTGTGATTGTCTCAATCTGTGGTTGATGTGGATATGGAGTTAGATACGAATTGGTGGGACTATGAACCCTAACTTCAACACATTCTCTTCTCCTCTCTCTTTCTTCTTCTCTTCTCTATTCCATCTCTCTTTCAACTATTTTACAATACCTATGCATCTGTGCCTCAAACCCACAGAGTCATGAGACGGCTCAAAGTAATCATCTCTATCTCCATAGGGTTGGCTATAGTATTTCTCCTCCAAGAATCAACCATACTATGCTAGGTCATAATAGAATGATACCTTTTCAGGTATCGTTGATACCTATCCTTTCCGAATTGGATTAGTATCCCATGCGTGGGTACTTTATGATCGTCTCAATCTGTGACTGATGTGGATATGGAGCTAGATACAAATTGGTGTATATGCGGTTTTGTAGTATCGTTGCAAGTATCGCGGTTCGGGGATACAGAAACATGTATCGATATCACAAATATTTGGAAATGTATCGCTGACTGAGGGAAACGTTGGGGAAACATGAGGAAAACTTTAGGAGATGCTAAAATGCACATATTTGCATTTATAGGAATAAAATATTTGCAAAAAAGAACCATACAAAATAATTTTCTATTTCATAGGGGCCTAAAGCATGTGTTGTCATTAAAAATATGTGCAATAGTAACCACAATATCATTAGAAACACAATAGTCTATGCAATAGTAACCAAAATGAGTTCATTTCCATGCATACATCATGGAAATGAATTCATTTCCATGGATACATACATGAGTTCATTTCCATGCATACATACATATATACACATATACATGATTCATCCATCCATCCATCCATTCATCTGTGCATAGACACACTAGTACATTCGTCCATCTATCCATGCATACACAAATTAATACATCCATTCGTCCATGCATGCAAACTTACATCCATAATCCATCCATCACTTCATAACACATCCATCTATCCATCCATTAGTGCACACATCCCCACATACATATATCATACATCCATCCATACACGCATTAATAATTATGAAATAAAATAATTGCTTTTTAAAAGTAGGCAATTTTTTTCCTTAAATTTATAAAACTTCGAAAAATATTTTTTTATTAAAAATTGCAACACATTTCTCATCAATATTCATCCATAAATAGAAAAAATTAATACATTTTTCATGAAATGGTATCATTGTTTTTTTTTATAAATAAAATGGTTTTTTTTTTTTTTGCATTTTCAAAATTTTAAATAATTAAAAATATAAAAAAAAAGGAAGAAGAGTGGTTGAAGTCCACTCCCCAACCAAATTCTTAAAAATCGATCTACTTAAAAAAAAAATTCTTTTGATTTTTGCAATATTTTTTTTTATCATTTTTTCCATTCTCAATTTCCCCTCCAAAATTAGGGATTTAATTTGCAAAAAGTTGGAGAATAGTAGTTGAAATCCAAAACCCAACCAAATTCCCCCCACCCCCCAAAAAAAAATTGAATTTTCTATTTTTTTTTCTTCTGAATTTCACAGTATTTATGCACATTTTCCCCCTTCTTGATTTCCCCCCAAATTAGGGATTTGATTCATAAAAACTGGAGATAAGTGGTTGAAATCCACTTCCTAACTAGATCCCCAATTTTTAAAAAAAATCTAATTTTCTAATTTTTATTTAATTTTTTGTTTTTTTCGCAATTCTGGTCGCTAAGCTTTTGATCTGCATTTTCTCCCCCAAAATAGCAATTCAATCCACATAGTATGGAGATGATGTGCCAAAAACTCCCTTCCAACCTAGATTTGGAAAAAAAAAAAAATGGAGAACTCGGTTTTCCTTTTTTTGTTTTTTGAAAATTTCTCTATTTCATGATTTACTTATACTGCTTGTTGAAATGGAGGGTTGAGTGATAATATTGTTGAAACTTTCGATACATTGCATTATCGTACTCGACATAGTGGCAATAACTCGGCGATATCGACATACGGTGACATATCACTTAGGGAAACATTGTGACTTTTTGGGGTTTTGGTCAGCAATACCAATAATATCAGCGATAAAATCGTCGAAACATGGAACACTATATATATGTGACTCTTGCATACATCTGCCCATAGTTATACTTTGGGTATCTCTACCCATATGTGTAAGCATACTCCTGCCCGCATCCCAAGTCGAATGATTGCATTTGTATGTCATAACTACTATAGTCGCTCGTTGCATATCCATGAGGTCCATAACCCTATAATCCGTATCCATATTATGGCACAGAATAGAACTGCCTTGCTCACCATTGATGTCCATGGACCCCATGCTCTGTGCTAAGGACTCTTCAACGCCACTCAGCATGACTCATCAGTGTTATTGAGTAATTTCTTCTAACGACGGTTATACTTATTTTTTGTTTTAAAGCCTGTGCTGAGACAAGACGATAACCATGGCCTTCGTCCTGGGTAGCATGCTCAAATTTACTCTCCCTAATGAATGCACTAAGTGGTCTCTGACTTTGACTCTTGCTACGGACATTACCTCCACTGTTACCCTATTGCCATCGCCATCATCTCCATCACCACCATTGCGGCCACCTTCGTTGCTCTTTGTACCGTTGTTGGTGTCAAAGAGTACAACCACCACGTGTCCAATGAGATCCTAATGATTTGGCTGTCTCCAGGAATCCTCGACAATGGGTCAAAAGTTTCGAGAGGAGATCTTGCCTTCTCTACAACCGCATCAATGTTAACGCCATACGATGTTGCCTCCTCTGCTATCTTGGGATTCGGCCGCCATCTACTTGATCCAGATCAATGCATTCTAACCAATCATGATGAGATCTAGCAGGTCCTCTTATGCTCTTCTTTCACCTTTTTCCCTTAACAGTTTCTCTCAAAGCTTCATATTATAGTGGTATTACTAACTTCTGGAGCCGCTCGTAACCTAATTTGTTTTGCTTATTCCTGTGAATGGGCAATAACATGCTTCAATTTTGCTCATATAATGATGATGACACCATTTGTGCAGGTACGTGGATAACTAATCATTGTAAGGTCTCATAGTCACTCTATTCATGGCTCATCATTTGCCTGTAAATTGATCATGGCCATCTCTCAGTTCCATATGTAATTTTAAAACACAAGAATTAACTTTTGGCTACTATCCTCCATGCAACAATTCACATGGCATCATTGCCTTCTTTGACTCTCTTGCAGCTTCACACCCAAATATGTTCCTCACATCTTGAAAGTCCACAATTTGTTAATGACATTTAATACTAATTGTTAGTATAATGTGGCAGGAACTTAGATAGGAATTAAATGCGACGATTTATCTCGTTTCTGAAATGAGCTTTCCATGGAGAATTTGATAATAACTTCTTGTATACTTTGTGCACCGCCTTCTCGAAGTCGTTGTCCTCGTTGAGTCTATGATTGTAGTGGTACTTGGGGTTTAAAAAGTATACTCATACCCATCATGGCATGGTGCACATGTTTACTTAGTGTCAAGTAAATAACCATATAGGTCCAGACTATGCAAGCAACTAATAAAGTATTAAAACATAAAAAAAAAGTTAAATCCAATTACTTACTAGCCTTGTGAAGTGGGTGCTCGAGAGTCTTATTCCATGGGCCATTAATGATTGTGTCATCCATTTATATGCCTTCAGGGCTTTTTGCCTTGATGACATCTTTCATGTACACATGGACTTGTACATGGAACCCGTTGGTGGATATATCTTGTTATTCATTATCCTTAGCACTTTATAAATAGGCTCCAGAATACCCAACACGTTATGTACGCGGTCCCAGAAAGAGTTGTCCATGGCAATCCCCTCAATTATTGTTGTCAGAACATTGCTGCTTTGATTCCAATTCGCACTCTCTTTAGAATTAAATAGGTCTTTGACTCCATGCTTGTGTTTCAAGAGGTTTTCAAAGGTGACGAGATTAGTGGCAAACCGTGTCACCGTAGGCCATATTTTATCGCCATGACACCTTCGCTTGCATCTCAGTTAATAACCATTTGTGATTATAGATGAAATTTGTAATTGTCAGAGCATCAACAATCACACTCTTAACTATGGGTCCGTCCTAGGGCTTTAAGTGGTCAGGTACGGGGCGGGTTTAGCCAAAACCAAACCCGCCCATTTACTAAATGGGTTTAGGTCCAAATTTTAGACCTAGACCCTTTTACTAAATGGGCGGGTCTGGGTTGGGTCCGAGTTAACCCATCAGACCCATTTATAAATGGGTTGGGTCTAATGGGTCTGGGTTTGGATCTAGCATGCAAGCATTTTAACAAGGCTTAAAATCGGGTTTGGATGGGTCCCTTGAAACATAGACCAAACCCGCCCACTTACTAAATGGGTTCGGGTCGGGTCAGGTCGGGCCTGATATAAAGGAAACCAGACCCAGACCCGTACCATTTAACAAATGGGTCGGGTCTAAATGGGTTGGGTCTGGGTACCCTATCGGGTCCGCTGACCCATTTACAGCCCTAGTCCGTCCCCTAATGCCTTTAAGCATTTAAACTAAAAGAGTGCACAGGGTCTGGTGTAGGTTGCACTTCTTCCTTGCCTTCACGAATGCACTTCCATTTTCTGTTACGAACTATACTACATTTTCCCTCACGCCAATATATATAATTTGCATTCGTAATTTCATTCGTCGTGTCCATGGACTTCCGAACTATGGTCCTCCCTCTATAGTAGACCATAAAATTTATGACAGACAACTTCGTGTCATGCATCAACGTGACCCATAAGTTTCCCATGCAAGCCTATAACAGTGCATCTTAGCAATCCCATTATCTAGGTAAGGCCCCATAATATCATGTGGTGTAGGTGGCACCACACCCACACCCTAAGTTACACTTCAGTAATAATATTTTTGAAGTGTGAGCTCAGAACTGCCTTAGTTGGCATGTGGTCATAAGTGAAAAAATTCATCACAAATTTTCCTACTCTCTTTCTCACATCCCCTCCACTCCAAAGATCGTTCAGCTACTATTAGCATCTTTCTCTTGATTTTTGAATGGCTAGAGAAATTGGAGTGATTCTGCATTTTTAGAATGCATTTCGGTGATGATGAGAGAATTGTCACAGAATTGGCGAGCTTATTTGGAAACGTCCATGTTATAGGCAATATCGAGCTAACCCCAATCCACAAGAAAGCTCATAGGCCCACGGGCCCAACTACCAATGGCCCACGACGCTCAAACAAAGTCCTCATCCCTGAATTATCTCTCCTGGTCATAAGTTCCCCTGGTTGTAAGATGGAAGATTCAAATGCCACCAAACACCGATCAGTGAGAAGACGGCTAAAGGACAAGGCGCATGAGACAAATCGACTTCTCACCGAGTAGGTTCTATTGAGCAGATGCCGAGTTGTCCCATCGAGCGGAGGCCAAACTCATTACCGAGTGCCCTTTGACGATCGTTCAACTCAATACCGAACACTCATTGATAAGTTTTCAGCTCTAAGACGAGCACTCACTACCGAACGCTCTTCGCCGAGTGTTCATCTCAGAGCTGAGTGTTCTTAGGCGAGTACTCTCCGCAGTCCGAATATCTCCCGTACCGCCTCCAAGCGCCGTACGGAGATAAAAGACCGACTAATTCTGACATGATAAAGACTATCCCGAAGAATCCTCCAGATCTACGCGTAACAAAGACGATCCCAAGAAATCCGGAGAAGAGATCTTTGGATCCACCTATAGTTCTTCAATGACCCTATAAATAGAGGTATCCCTCTACTATTCAAGGTACGCAAAAATCACCTCCACCAAAAACCCTATTTCTAATCCCCTACGTCTCATTGACTTAGGCATCAGAGGGCCAACGGCCGGATCCCCGGCCACCCTTCTTTTGTCTCTAATTGTGTGTCGTAGGGCCTAGGAAATTTGCCAAGTAAAGATCCAGCCTGCACATCTACAGGAGATCATCGCTAACGGAGGAGATCAAGCTTTTTCATTAGTTGGCAGTTTTCATCATCAACAGTCCAATCCTTGCATAAACCTGAGCGCTATGGGAACTTATCTCATTTTGATGCCGATCTAAGTCAAATAGGCTGAAAGGCCAGCGCTTTAAAAGCGGAGCAAGCGATCAGCCATATCAGCCGAGTTTTTAAGCAATGATAAATACATATGCATATGCACACATGCATAAATATAAAATGCACAAAAGAAAAATAAAAGTGTTTTTGAAGATTCTTTGAATATCTTCTAGTAGAATCACCACACTAGAAACTGATAGGAGAATCACTCTTCTCAATTCCTATTCCAGAACATATAAAACCCTGATTTTTTTCTTTTTAAATCAATTCATGCCTTTGTGTTCCATAAGTATGGCCATATATACAACCTTCAGCAATTGGAAGTCCAAATCCCTCAACCTTCAGCAATAATGTGGGAAATATGTTTAGGCAGCAAGCTACTGGGATTCTTTGCCTTAATAGAAATAAAGCAAATGGAAAAGACTACAGACCATAAGGTCTAATGGTTTAACAAAAATTGCTAGACTCGTATGTGTGGGGCCCATGAATTATTCAGTACCCAAATTAGGGCCATTCTCATGCATCTGTGGGGCCCAAAGAATGGCCAATCTGTTCATTAGCTCACTGTATATCGTGCGTGGCTTCCATGGATCCCAGATTCACCGAGGTGGGTGGATCCCTGACTGTGGAGCCCACCATGATATATCTACCTTACATCTATTCCGTCCATCCATTTTGAAAGATTACTTTAGGGCATGATTAAAAAAATGAAGCAGATACAAAACTTAGGTGGGCCACACCACAGGAAACAATGGTGATTGAATACCTAACATTAAAAACTTCTCGGGGACCATTGGAATGTTTATTTTCCATCCAAACGCTTTATATGGTCACAAAGACCTGGATGAAAGGATCTCACAAATATCAGCTTTATTCAAAACTTTTGTGGCCCACAACTCACAAGAAGTTTTTAATGGTCAATCACCACTTTTTCCTGTAGTGTAGTCCGCCTAAGATTTAGATCTCCTTCATTTTTTGGATCATGCTCTAAAATGATCTGTTAGAACTAATGGATGTCATGGATGTAAGGTACATACATCAATGTGGGCCTAGAAATTAGGGATCCACCCACCTTAATGGATCCGGGGATCCACTGAAGTGATGCCCCTGTATATCTTGGAGGGGACTGGATATTCAATCATATAGGCTGCAGGGCCCGGTCTTGATTATCAGGGGCACATCATTGTAATGGGGGGTCTGGATGCATGATAGACCATATCCAACACTTGTTGAGCTTCCATGGAAGATATTCAAACAATGGAGTATGTGATAGTTCTAATATTTTATCGGTGTTTGTTCTCTAGTTTTCTACTTGAGTTGCCTCAGTCAGCACAACTGATGAACTCGATTGAGTTAGTTTGGATCCTTACTTATGCTTGCTCTCAAGTCTTCCATTGTAGAATTGGTGAGCTATATAAGTTTTTCATCCCTTCTAGTGGCATCAAGAATCCAAAGTTGATTGCTTGACACGTAAGAGCTTAGCTTCCAGAGAAAACATGTTGATGCGAACATCAAACCCTTTAGGGTTTATCAACGTAGGAGGTGAGTGACACCTATATCTTTATGGCTCGATGATGATGGGCCTGGGTCGTTTGTGACGACTTGAGGAGCATTGAAGACCTTACACATGTAGTCCAAGACATTTGAGAAGACCCCACCTTGGGAAGACATGTGTAAGTTGCTTGGAGGAGATGATCGGACCGTTGGATCGCGATGATGATGTGATTGGACCGTTGGTTCATTGTGGCTCACTTTCATCACACCATTATCGGAGCCCATCGGACATCTTAGATTTGAATTTATTTTATGCATTTTTACTTATTTGAGTTTTGGGTTAGTGTGCGCACGTTTTTTCATACGAATGTCTTTTTTTTTGAAATTTTGTTAGTAGGGGTATTTTGGTAATTATTCTAATTCCGAATTTTATAAGGGTGTTGCCCTAAACCTTTTTCACTAGTTGATTATTAATGAAAAAGCAAACCTCTTTGGTGGCCTCTCCCTCCTCTCTCTCTCTCATGGTGCTTCTTCTCTTTCCTTGATCTTCTTCTTCTAACTTTTTCTTGTGCCCCTCCAAGTTCTTCAAGGTAATTATCTTTCTTCTTTCTATTTCTAGTTTTACTAATCCTTCTTCGATCAAACTTTGATAATCGACTTAAACCCTAAATCTTCAATTTCTCAAATCTCTAATCCGAGAACTTCTTGATTCTTCGGACTAGTGATCTTCATTGATCGATTGGGTATGACCATGCAAGATCGGGAGGTCCTATCCCTCGCTAGATCCAACCCTAGCTATACTTAAAACTCAAACTTCGTGATAGTGACGGTTGGCCCGATCTATTGCAAGCTCCTTGCGAATTTTCTTAATTTATGATGAGTGATTCTGAATTTTAGGTTATTTATTTCTTTTATTTTCCACTGTTTAATTATGTTTATGAGCATGCATCATAATTAGGGCATCCTACATCACATGCACCTTGCCGTTTTAATGATTTAATAGGAGATTTGTAATTATATACAGTTGTAGAAATGAATTTAAATTTATAGTTTGATAACCTTTGAGAATTTTCTATGAAATATGGTTTCTTTCTAGTGTCTCATTTAACTTTTCAATTTGCTTGTTACATTGTTTATTATATGTCTGATGCCTTTGCAGCCTCCACGCTCAAAGCATTGTCATGATTGTGACAAGTGCGTACTTCAGTTTGATCATCATTGTGTCTGGCTTGGGACGTGCATAGGTCAGGGGAACCATTGCCGATTTTGGTGAGTTTTTTCTTATTGCTGAACATCTCATCTTTTGATGGTTTGATTTACATACTTGATCTACTTCGAATTTTGATCTGTATGAATGTTTGTCTAAATTGATATATTAGTTGATCTACTTCGAATTGTATGATCTGCTCATTAAGATTAAAATTTGATATATTTAGAGAATTAGATAAAATTCCTTTCTGATGGAATAGCTCTCTATATGGTGTATTTTGTGCCCTTTTTGTGCATCTTTCTCAAAATAATGCTACTTACTTTTATTGACCAGATTGTGATTTATAACATATTTCACTGTTAAGGTGATTGTCATCCATAATCACAATGGAAGCAATTCATATCAACCTTATGATTTTGCCCCCCTAATAAAAAAGTAATCTTGAAGAGTCCAGTTGTCAGATTGAGCAATTAGTTGGTTGTCATTAATAGTGAAATGAAGGTCTTGAGGCCAAACATGAATTTGATTAATCACCCTCCCAGTGTTTGGCAACTCAACGTCTATGGTAGTTCCATTTGAAATCTTAGTCCTTCTAGAATAATTCTTAGAAATGATTTTTTTTTCTTTTTTATTTTTTACGACACAGGGTGTCCCCGCCCCATTTTGAGGCGAGACTATTCCCTGTGGATGCACGCAATCACCCGCAACCACATGCATTGGGTAATGCCAGGGAGGGGAGTTGAACCCACGCCTGTAGGAAGAAAACCCATAGTGTTTGCCGCTCGTCCAAACCCCGTCTTAGAAATGATGAGGATTATTGACAGTAAAATGTCACTAACCCTCAATCTGGAGTTGGACCGTCCATAGTGTTTGGATCACCCTCCTTCAGATGCAGGTACTTCCATTGTAGCAGATCAAGCTTCAATCGCTGTGATCAACAGTTTCAAACTCTGTGCTGCTTGGTCAATTCGACGGTTCAACTTCACACCATGGACGGCACCACTCTAGAGCACAAGCTAGATCAATAGTTCTAAGTGTCAGAAATGTTCCAGTCAGCCAGATCTCTAGTTGGGTAACAGGATAGCTCCTTGGCATGAAGTTAGCCCTAGGCTCTATCTTCCGCTACACCTAAGGTCAATCCAATGGTTTCAAAGTACACTAAGGAAGTCCTGCATCAATGGCACTGGTGAAGAAAGGAAAATGAGCTGAAAATTTAGTATAGAATGTTAAATGTCTCCTAGAATAAAGAATAAAAAATTACCAAATCTTAATGAGCATGTTAATTACAACTTGATTGAACACCTGGTGTGTGTCCCCACTAGGCTATCCTCTTATGACCTGCTATGTCTATCTCCTGAAATCAGAAAATCTCTGGCCTAAGTGCTATTAAACGTGGATGATTACATGATGCAAGTGCAATGGGTGAAAATCAAATCGAAAACATGCCAGTAGTGAATGATGTTGCGAGTTAAGAAAGACACGAACATTATATTCCCGAATGAAGATAGGTTGTTAAGCGACCTCAAACATAATCTCCTTTATCTCACAGGGTATATTGGCAAGGTTAGATTTCCTTGGATTCAAATTAACCTGGGCTCCACTATCAATTTGATGCCATTGCAAGTCCAAGCATTTCTAGGTATTCCAACTAGTTGCCTTAGTCACACGAGAGTGACCATCCAGGGATACAAAGCGTAATTCTCAAAGAGTGGTCAACAAAATCTGCTTGAAGTGCCAGAAAGGTGGCTTGTGTGCTCAAGTTACCTGCTATGCCATGCCACCAACTCGGAAGTGTTATAAAATCTCTTGCTGGGGAGGCTTTGGATCCACAATAATTCTGTGGTATTGTGGAAGTTGCACCAATGCTTCAAATATTTCAACGAGATGAAGCAACTCCATCATGATTTTGCTGACAAGAAATCCTTAAAAGAAATGGAAGCATATTGTGAAATTGCGTCTATTGCTCACACTTGTAGACGCTAAGCGTGCGGAAGCTTAGAGCAGAGCTTGTAGCACTATGGCTAAGTCCTAGAGGGGAGTGATTAGGACCGTTTAAAAATCCTTTTAACCTGGATTTTTAAAAACCTTTTGCTTAATTAAACTAATTAACAATTATACACTAATTAAGTAAGAACACTTTGCTTCCAAGCATAAATGAGTCCAGTCACAAAGGCTAGCAAAGAGTAAACAAATAAGCAAATTAGCTTAAGCACATATATTATAAAGATGCAACATGATGAGCTTTTAATCAATGTGTAATTAACTAGGCTACAAAAGATATAGCTTCTAAGCAACTAGTCTAGAAGTGAAACTACAAGATGTGTGTGAAAATCTACCTATCAATACATAACATACATTCCATTCTAACATTCATATAATTGACTATTAAAGACAATGCAAGAGCGCAAGCATGTATAGTGGTTCGACTACTTGTCCACTCCACTCCCGGCTCACGTACTCATCCCTTAAACACACCGGATTTCACTATAACAGAGGTTTTAAATCAGGTTTATCTTTCAACCTTTACACTGAGGTTTTTGCACAGGTTCACCTCTCAACCTAAACAGAGATTTTCAAGGTTCATCTCTCAACCTAGGTGTTTGACAGATTCCACCCAACCTAGGAGTTTACAGGTTCCACGCAACCTACACATACGCACCCATGTTGGTGGCCCCCCTTGGAGACTTGTTTAGGCTCGACTAATGTGCCAAGAATCGATGACCGACCCTAAATTTTATGCCCGACAAACTTGCTAAGGATCGACAAACGAACCTACGTGGTTTTACGTAAGATAACCGTCAACCTTAAATTCACACTCAATCCTCCCAAAAGGAATGAGTGCTAGGACTCCTAAAGTGATAACTTGTCGGATTGAGCCCCTTGTACAGCACCTTGTTGGGTTGCTTGATCTCCGCTCTCTCGTGCTTTAATTAGCTCCCCCGATCGTGTTGCCGTTGCATTGTCAATGCCTTAGCTACCGATTAATCACCTCATATGTGATGCTCTTGAGATGCCCAATGTGATAGGAGATGGTGTGAATTCTTTACAACTAAAAAGAGTTGGTTGCTTAGAGGAATTCCACCTAAAAGGATCTTTGGAGAGGTTTAGACGAAGGATCTCCCTATAGTCAAGGTGCCTAAAACATCTAAAGATCAAGAGAGAGCAAGTCTATCTTCATATGAGCTTTGAATGCTCCATCTTATGATCAAACAGAAGGAAGATGGCTTTGAATGCTTAGGATTAGAGCCTAATGGTATGGGCAATGATGGTGGCTTCTAATGCACTAATATCTCTCCTTATCCCCAAAATCGAGCCTAGCCTTTATATAAAAAAAGCACCAACTACTATAAAACGGCTGCCAACAACTCTCTACCGACCGGTTGTAGGGGGTCCATGATTGGTTGAATTAGGGCCTGGATAGGTGAAATGTTGTTGTCCTAATTTTGATCCTTGCCGACCGGTCAGACAGACTAGACGACTGGTTGGGCGACCGGTTGAATTATGCCTAGGGACAAGCTGATTCAACAGTTTGTTGTTGTCCCATTTCAGGCCTCTGATGACCGGTCGGCAGACACATGAGTTCTGTTGTTTGGTTTGTCTTGTTTCCAGCATCTCATGCAACCTCTTTGACCATTCTTTGGGTGATCTTTTGGGACACCTAAGGCCAATCTAAGATGAGTAAAAGTTTGCTTATTGGGTTAGGGTCATCTAGAGGTTTGGGTTTTGGTTTGGTTCAAGGTTCAAGGCTCACCAAGGCATCTCATTTACCTGTTTCTTCTTCCTCGATGCAGCAGCTCCGCTTAAGTCTTCGGTCTTCATCTTCTTTAAGCTCAACCGACACCTAGACTCACTGACCTACGTAATTGACAAATAAGGTGCACTAGTATGCCACAGAAAAGTGCGCTAACAATCTCCCCCTTTGTCAATTACGCAACAAAAACTTATCCTACCGAAAGAAAATACATAAGCTCGATTTCATTGATTTTAAAATGAAATATAACTCGAGACATGTACAAACTAAGCATCTCCTCTTCAGTTGCTCCCCCATAACCTGTAAATCCTATAAAACATAGCAAACTTTTTTTGTGGGACTTGATTTTTCTCCTCCCTTTTGTCAGCAATTGACAAACCAATCTCTCTCCCTTAATAATATACCAATTAAGGAAATGGAGAAGAGATTAGAGTGCCGCAGTTTTAACTATAAGCACATGCTAACTAAGGAGAGTATAGGGTGCAAGAACATTAAAACATGGAGCATGATTAACAAGACAATGTAACTATCTAAGCATAGTTGATCATGCATTATTGATCATTTAAGATAAACATGAAAGCATAATGACCAAAGCATAGATTAGCATACATTAAGCATAAAATTCAGTAGTATTAGCTAATGTAGGCAGGGTGATAGTCTAACAATAAGATATACCAATCGAAAACTAGGCTAAACTATCAATGGTAGACTAATGAGGCTTGAATCCTCTGATATGCCCATAAGCTCATAAATGAGGCTAAAATCCTTAGATTTACCTATAGTATTAATTTTTAGCTACTCTTACTAACTATTTCTAGTTTGATCATCTTAAGGATAACTAATTTTCACAACACTCTCATAAAATTCAGCATGAGGTGAGGGGTTGGGAACTCCTTCTCCTAGAAGGGAAAGTGGTCGGGATCCTCTCTTAGATTAGGGGGAAGAGAGGTGGTGGTGGAAGCCATGAGAATTCTCACTGGTTTTTGGCTTCCATCGCTAGTGGAGTCATTGGATTCAGATTTGCACTCTTCCGTGTCATCCCATGTTGTTGTCGTAGCCTTCTTTCCATTTGTTTTAGGCTTTTCCGGACATTCCAGGGCAATGTGACCACGTTCACCACAATTGTAACATTAGACGCTTTTGGATGTTGATGATTTCCCTTTAATTTTCTCACCCCTTCTTGTCCTTTTTGTCACAACTTCTCCCTCTCTCAAATTTGAGGAATCTCTTGAATTTCTTGTTCAATTTTTCTACCTGATCATCGCTATCTTCGGAAGATTCACTCTTGACCTCTTTTTGCTCATGTGAGTGCTTATGTGAAGTCTTCAAAGCGATTATTTTCTTCTTAGAGGGGGCCTTAAAGTGTAGTTTATGGATTTGTAGAGAACCTAAGAATTCTTTTACTTTTATGTTATCTACGTCTCTACACTCTTTTAAGGCTATGACTTTGGTGCTATTTATATCCGAGAGGGATCTAAGTATTTGTCTACAAATTTTTCTATCTGGAACCCGTTATCTTAAGACACACATGGAGTTATAAATTAAATTCAATCTAGTATAAAACTCCATAAAAGGTTTATCTTCACCTATTTTAATATTTTCAAATTATGTCGTGAATAGTTGTAATTTGGAACGTTTGATGGTCGACGTTCCCTCATGCGTGGTCTCTAGGATCTCCCAAGCTGATTTACTAGTCTCACAATTACATATACGATTAAATTCATTGGATGAGACGGAAGAAAAGATTGTGTTGAGACCCTTGGCATTGTAACCACAAAGAGACATTTCTTAGTCACTCCAATTCTTCATTTATTTGAACTGGGTGACCGAAACTCCATCTCGATCCACCGTGTCCACCGGTGCGGTCTAACCATCTTCTACAATGTCCCATACTATTGGATCAAGGGACATTAAGAATATTCACATCCGGGCCTTCCAGTATGCATAATTTGACCCGTTAAAATATGGCGGTCGAGTGATAAAACTACTCCCCTCTTAGGTAGACATCGTGCTATAGCTTCGGTATCGGATCTTACTCTAGACGGTCAAATTCTTGAAGAGCAACCCATTCTGATACCAATTGAAATTATGTCTATTGCTCACACTTATAGACGCTAAGCGTGTAAAAGCTTAGAGCGGAGCTTGTAGAACTATGGCTAAGTCCTAGAAGGGGGGGGGGTGTTTAAAAATCCTTTTAAAAACTTGTTATCTAATTAAACTAATTAACAATTATACACTAATTAAACAAGAACACTTTGCTTCCAAGCATAAGTGGGTCCAATTACATAGGCTAGTAAAGAGTAAACAAATAAGCAAACTAGCCTAAGCACATAGATTATAAAGATGCAACATGATGAGCTTTTAATCAATGTGCAATTAACTAAATTACAAAAGATATAGCTTTTAAGAAATTAGTCTAGAAGTGAAACTACAAGATGTGTGTGAGAATCTACCTATCAATGCATAACATACATTCCATTCCAACATTCATATAATTGACAATTAAAGACAATGTAAGAATAAAAATGGCTCAAATGACAATCTCAAATACAAGCATGTATAGTGGTTAGACTACTTGTCTATTCCACTCCTGGCTCACGTACTCATCCCTTGAGCACACCAGATTTCACTATAATGGAGGTTTTAAATTAGGTTTACCGTTCAACCTTTACACTGAGGTTTTTGTATAGGTTTATCTCTCAACCCGAACGGAGATTTTCAAGGTTCATCTCTCAACCTAGGTGTTTGACAGGTTCTACCCAACCTAGGAGTTTACAGGTTCCACGCAACCTACATGTTCACACCCATGTTGGTGGCTTCCCTTGAAGACTTGTTTAGGCTCGACTAACGTGCCAATGATTGACGACCAACCCTAAATTTTAGATCCGACAAACGTTCCAAGAATTGACAAACGAACCTACGTGGTTTTAAGTAAGTTAACCATCAACCTTAAATTCACACTCAATCCTCTCAAAAGGAATGAGTGCTGGGACACGTAAAGTGACAACTTATCGGATTGAGCCCCTTGTACAACACCTTGTTGGGTTGCTTGATCTCCACTCTCTCATGCTTCAATCAACTCTCCGATGCTCCCCCGATCGTGTTGCCGCTGCGTTGTTAATGCCTCAACTCCACCGATCAATCACCTCACATGTGATGCTCTTGAGATGCCTAAGGTGATAGGAATTGGTGTGAATTTTGTACAACTAGTAGAAGTTGGTTGCCTAAAGGAATTCCACTTAAAATGATCTTTAAAGAGGTTTAGGCGAATGATCTACCTATGGTCAAGGTACCTAAAACATATAAAGATCAAGAGAGAGCAAGTCCATCTTCATATGAGCTTTGAATGCTCCATCTTGTGATTAAACAAAAGGAAGATGGCTTGGAATGCTTAGGATTAGAGGCTAATGGTAAGGGCAATGAGGGTGGCTTCTAATGCACTAATATCTCTCTTCTTATCCGCAAAACCGAGCCCAACCTTTATATAAAGAAAACACCAACGACTATAAAATCACTGCCAACGACTCTCTACTAACCGGTCGCAGGGGTTGACGACTGGTCGGTCGTTGAGGGACAACCGGTCGAATTAGGGCCTGGACAGGTGAAATGTTGTTGTCCTAATTTTGACCCCGGCCGACCGGTCGGACAGACCAGACGAGCGATCGAATTATGCCCAAGGACAGGCTGATTTAACAGTTTGTTGCTGTCCCATTTCAGGCCTTTGACGACCGGTCGGCAGACACATGAGTTCTGCTGTTTGGTTTGTTTTGTTTCCAGCAGCTCATGCAACCTCTTTGACCATTCTTTGGGTGATCGTTTGGAATACCTAAGGCGAATCTAATATGACTAAAAGTATGTTTGTCGGGTCAGGGTCATCTAGAAGTTTGGGTTTTGGTTTGGTTTAAGGTTCAAGGTTTACCAAGGCATTTCATCTACCTGTTTCTTCTTCCTTGATGCAGCAGGTTCGCTTGAGTCTTCGGTCTTCATCTTCTTTAAGCTCAACCGACATCTAGACTCACTGACCTACGTAATTGACAAATAAGGTGCACTAGTATGCCACAGAAAAGTGCACTAACATATTGCACCGACGCTCAACAATCACCCGTAAAGACTGACCTCAGAAGAAATACATCATCACCATAGAAGGTTACCCTACCTAAGTCATGGCAAAGCAAAAGGGGAAATAATGCAGTCTCTGAAACCCATTATGCATCCTTGTATAAAAGTATTCTGCAAACGTTGTGACCGTGGAGATACTCCAAAAAGCCAACAAAGAGTTGATTTATTTGTGGCTAAGCTAGCCCTCATGAGTCTTTGACATTGTTGCCATTATAGCCTTGTTCCCCAAATTGAGGATCCTCAAGGAGCAACCTTTGTCATGCAAGCAGAAGGGAGGAAACATGGTATTATTTTCCATTGGGTTGCTCAAGCCCAGCAACTAGCGTGGTTAGACCATAGTTCATCAAGTCTTTTAGAATTTCAAATTTCAAAGGGAAAAAAAATAAAAAAAGGAATATGAAGATCAATTAGTTCTTCAAATCATTGCAATAAAAATGAGTTACAGATTTGGTCTTCAGTTCTAGAGTTCTAGATTAGAATTTTATGTATAAAAATGAGTTTAAAAGGTTTTAGAATGATAGATGGTGAAGAAGTGGAAGAGATTGAGAATAAAGGATGTAGGGTCTGAGAAGAAGGGAAATCAAGATCTAGGTTCCTTTTGAAGGAGAATGATAATTTCCTTTTAAGAATGATTGAAGGGAAGATAGCTAATGGTTACAAACTTACAGATGATTTTGCAAATATTTGAAGAGAAGGGATGAAGTTCAGGGTTTGTGTGGATGTAGAGAAAAGGGAATGGAAGAGAAAAGGGTGATGTTCCTTGAAGAGCGAACTGAGTCATGATTTGGATCAGGTTCCAGCTCCGATACTAGTATACTAGTGTAATACATTAAAACCAAAGGTAGATGTGGGGAAGAGAAGAATAAGATGAGTGAAATATTCAAAGTATAATGTAGTTTATTCTAGATTGGGTGTACACACACATGCACACAACACAATGAAGATGAAAAAAAAAAAAAAATCCAAAATACATCCATAAAATACACAACAATAAAACACCAAGTATACCCCCATTCCTATAATACAAAAATAAAATACAGAAAGAATATATCTTTTCCTCTGCAACTTATAGAATCCCTTTTATTGTCCTGAACAATTTCCTGTTTTGAAGTACTGCAAGACATGCTTAGCTAAGAGTAATTAACCAATTAAGAAGTTCATTTCTGTGTTCATCTAGAGGTTGGTTCACATGACGTGTGTTTTTCATGATGATGCCCTTGCACATGCATCTATTGTTGTCTGTCCAACTGCTGTTTTCGAAATAAACTGCACTCATCTAGAATGCTACCTTTGCATCAAGGTAACTTGCTTCTGTCGAGGCTGTCTTAACTCAGCTCAAGTTTTCTTAGCATTTCTTTATAACAGTCTTAATAGATTGAAACTTGCTACCCATGATGTTGTTCCAGGTCTGATCCCTACTCCCCATGCCTGCTTTTCAATGGATCTGTTCCTTGGAATACCCAACCATCACACATGGTTCGAGGAATTCTAATTCTTCTCCATCCATATTGGCTAACTGTCCTACTCCAAATGCTGATTGGTTTTTCTAATTATCATATATCCTATTCTGGTTTATATCAGCTTTGGCATCTGAAGTTTTCTTTTGGAAGAGTTGTATGGATTTCAGCTCACATGGTGTTGTGCTTTGCGAAACTTGTCCCGCTTTGCTTTGTAGAGATCAGTGGTGCTATTATTTCGTGAGCTGAGAATCATATCAAGGTTGATTATTTCATATGGCTATCATACTGATCTATATCCAATCGATTATGAATTTCTCCACTTAGTTTGAGTAGAGCGTTATAGGTGCACTTTTCATTTTCTTTGGTTGGGATTGGTCATTTTCACTTTAATATTTAATCTCTTAATTAACTTTGATGTGGCAGGGGCATTTTAAGGCAAAGTAAATCACTATCTGTTCTTTGATTGATAAAGCAAAGTGCTATAGTAAGCCAAATCAGACATAAAAAGCCAAACTGAAGAGATTTTTAGTCAACTATTAATATTTCTGCGGTAGATATAAATTCACGAGGACTTTCTATCCCTTCTACTCATTTCAAAAATGAGAAATAGGCTCCCTTCAAATCTTCATTATAGACATTCTATTGCATATTTTCAACTCAGTCCTAAAATACGAGAATCTTCATCCTCCATTGCTCATTTTGGTTTTCATACCTTTCAATATTAATTTGTCTTCATTTAATTTCTTATGCATTTTCTTTTCTATGGTCTTATGCTTACTATTATTCCTTTTACTATAGGTGGTACATTTTTGAGGAATCCATACTATGCACTTGGACTTGCATCTTGTATGTTACTTCTTTGAAAGGACATACTACACGGGAGTGGTACGATTTTCTCTCTGCAGTATTTCAATTGAGTCCTATAAAAAAGTTGTATGATGCTACTATCACAATATGTCATGATGGTGGCAGGGCCCACTTGATACAATGAGAATTTATTTGAAGGTCTATGTGTCAAAGTTTTAACATTTAAATGCAACCATTTACCATGTACTTGATCATCTCTTATTGTATCTTGGAATGGAATCTAATCAGGTGGAAGAATGCAGTCATGATCTTGTTTTTGGTGATTTTGTTTATCTCCCTTATATTTCTGCTCTTGCTTCTTCTTTTCCACAGGTAAGACTCATACAACTTGGTTGTACTCTGTAGTTTGTTCTCTTCAAGCAATTTTTACTGTCTCACATTGTACTATGATTTTATGATTCATGGTGGTCATTTACGTCTTTATTGCTGTTAGATGATCCATTTTCATTTTTTTTTTCTAGTTTGTGGTTATAAATCCTGACTTATAGAACAACAAGTGTGTTAAGTTAAAGTGCACTAGTTCTTGTTAGTTTCCCTGTTGAATACACTCCAGTCTACTTGACCATCTTTCGTATTTCAGGAGTGTTGATTGAAACCGCGTTGCCTGATTTACTTTTACCAGTTCTCTTCTTAATTTATTTTATAATTTTCCACTGAGAATCTAATTGGGGAGGTCCATTTGGGTAAACTCCTGTTCTACCTCATGCTTTGGTCCATCCATTACCATATGCCTTGCAGTTTTTGTGGCACCATTGGTTGGGACTCACATGCTGGTATCCTCAGTTGTTAGTTATATGTTCACTCTTGTCAGCTGTAACTAAATACTTCAATCAGTTGTTTCGTATGAGACGTAATATTTGTTCTTTGACACATAATGTTTATCTGATAAATGGACTGAGGCTACCTTCTCTTACCAGCAAGGAGACAGTTAATATAGACATTTGAAAGAAGTTATAATTCTTGACATTCATATAGAGTAAAACTTGGGATTAAGGAAGAACTGGTTCATTAAATGAGTCTCAAGGAGGTTTGATAAATTTTAAGGAAGAGTAGGTTTGAAGGATTAGGACTTAGGAGTCTCCTTTGTCTCAAAATTGGGGAGAAACATCAGGAAAAATCCCATGCTATGTTGCTTGAGCATGATATTTATCAGGAATGTCAAGGTCATGCAATTGATGCTCATCTCACAATACCCAGATAAATGAAAATGGGACAACATTTAGGACCCCAATCAATGCATGGGTATGGGTGCCACATGCGTGTGAAGCAACAATTCATGAGAAAGAGGGTACACATATGGCTATGTTGTGTATTTTATTTTTGTTTAGCATTATTAAATATATCCTAGGAGGATTATCTTGACGTCATTAAAGTCGTGCGAAGGTGCCATTACAAGGTTGAGAATGGTTTTGGTTAAGACTAACGAGTTGCTAGTGGTATATTGCCCTTGCCTCGCTGATCTCATGGTAAATGAATTAACCTCTATTTTCCAGGTTGAGGTCCATTGGTGCATGTTATTTGTGGATGATGTGGTGTTGGTTGATGAGTATAGAGAGGGAAAATTCTACTGGAAGTTTCGAGGAAGGTTCTAGAGCTTAGATGCTTAAAAATTAGCAGAACCAAGACAGAGTACTTCGGAATGCAACTTTAGTAGGAGCAATTATAAAGGCAAGGTTTTGGTTAAAGTTGATAGTCATGAGATTCCCAAAAGTTGTTGTTTCATTACCATGGTTTAATTATTAAAAAAGGACGGGGAGATTAATGAGGATGTTTCCAACATGATTAGTGTTGGGTGGATGAAGTGGTGATGTACCTTTGGAGTGTTGAGTGATTGTTGCATGCCTATGAAACTTAAGGGAAACTTCTATAAGACAACTATTCTATTGGCTATGCTATATGGAGTAGTGTTGGGCAGTGTTTGAAATATCGGTATCGCGTTAGATATCACATCCTTGGGATACAGATACATATCGGTTATCGCATGGGATATATTGTTTGTATCGGGTAATTTATCACACTTTTTGGGAAACATGGGGAAACATTGGGAAAATGGTTGAATTTTTCAATGAAACTTTAGGGATTGTTAAAAAAAGGACCTTAATACACACTTTTAAATCATAACATCTCAAAAATGAAGTGCACATAATAGGTTTCCTTTGTATAGGGTCCTAACTCAGGACTCCTAAGCTATGTGTTGTTTGACTGGACTAATGCAACTATATTCAAATTGAATGCATAACATTTAGAGTGTATGTGATGATCATTTCATCAAACATTCATAAATACTTCAAAAAGTCTCAATTGACAGCTGGTAGAAGGGAAATTTTTTTATTTTTTTATTTTAATATTTTTAATTAAAAATGATTTTATTTTTCAAAAATTTACAAGGACTTGTTAAATCAGTAGATCAGCCCTCACACATGCTTGGTTTCATGTTTGGAGCACAACATTGCAAGCAAATTGGGAGAAATTAATTTTACCCAAATTGAACCACCTATATTCAAATTTCGAAATTAGAGTGCATGTGATGATCATTTCATCAAATACTCCTAAATACTTTGAAATTAGTCTCAATTGACAGCTGGTTGAAGGAAAATTTTGAAAAAAAAAAAAAGAGAACGTGAATCAATGGATATCGAAATCAAAACTCTTAACTTTATGATTTTTCATGCAAAACATGGAGAAGCAATGGATTCGTAATTATTTGACACCGATTTAACATAATTTCAACAAAAAAAAAAAAGAATCGAAATTTGAAAGTACTCACTGGATCGAACATATGGGATATATCGGCCAATGTTTTAAATATCTTTATTGCGTAATGTATCGCATCGTTGGGATACGGATACATATCGGTTATCGCATGGGATATATCAGTTGTATCGCGTAATGTATCGCTGTTGTTGGGAAACATGGGAACATTGGGAATTTGGTCAAATTTTTCAATGAAACTTCAATGATTGTTGAAAAAGACATCAATACACACTTAGAAATAAAAACATTACAAAAAAAAAAATTGCACATAATGGGGGTTTCCTTTGTATGGGGTCCTAATATATGCACTGTCCAAATGAACTGATGCTAGTATTTTCAAAGTCTATTCATATAATTTATAAACGTAAAAAGACATGTATGGAAACACAAGCAATACATTCAAAAGCAAAAGAAGAATCACTAGATCAGGTTACATACATGTTTGATTTTGTGTTTGGATACAAAGATTGCAACTGATTTGCAAGAAATTGAGAAATTTCGATTTTTCACAACTTGGCCCATTTCCCTCAAATCTCGAAATCAAAGCTCCAAATCCATGATTTTTCATGGAGAACATGAAGGATCGTAGATTTGTAACCATTTGACACTGATTTAACGTGATTTGCAACAAAAACTTGGATCGAAAATAAAAAAAAATGCTCACCGGATTGAATAGGCGGGATGTATTGGCACTCACTGTGCATTTCGTATCGCACAGGCGGGATACAAGATATATCGTGGGATATATTGGCCGATATTGTTGATATTTAAAACACTGATATCGGCACTACCTATGTGTTTTGTGTCGCACAGGTGGGATACAAGATTGGTGTTGGGCAATCTTGTCTACCGATATCGTCAATATTTAAAACATTGGTGTTGGGCACTTAGGTGGCAACATGAGCAATGACTGAGTGCTGCAAAGCCAAGGGTGTTGAGATGTATGCGTGGAGGCTAGGAAGGTTAGAATTCAGAATTTGGTCATCTGAAAAAACCTAGGAGCAGTCCTAATAAGAGATAAAATGATGAATAGTGATTTGAGATGGCTTGTGTTAGATTTTTTGTTCAGTAGATGGCCCACATGAAGAATTTTAGCTCAGAAGCACGCTATAATGCCGCTTCTTGAAGACAGTTTACGCCTACCAAACGGTGCAACAAAGTTGTTGCGTGCTGTCCCTAGGATTCAACCGAGCCCAAACCCTCACAGAGTTTGTATCTAGTCTCAATACGAGAATAGTGTCTATTGTTGGTTTGCACAACTAAAAGGATAGACTATCCTCTTTTAACCTTAAGAAATAAGAGGAATTCAAAGAGGAGAGAACGAGTAGAGAAGATTTTCGATTCTCTCCAAATGGACTAAGGTAGGGTGTATATAGGTTTTAGGTGACCTTTGGTGAAGAGTCACATGTACATGAATTGAATTAATGTAATAAACACATCAATGCATCCTTTGATGAATACATGTATCTGTGATTATGAAAAGATGCATCTTTTGGTGGATACATGTATCTTTCATTATGAATGTTCATGTACTTTATGGATGATACGTATATGCATGTTTAATTGAAACACAAGATACATGAATGGCATACACTATATATTTGAAACACATATGCAACAATCCCCCACTTGTTTCAAATAAATGGCTCATATAACCCACACTATTTTCTAGAACGATAGAAAAAATAATGAATTCCTTCTATATCTAGGAAAGTTTTAGACATAAATAAAGGTGTCTTTTGGACTTGAACCTTTACCTAGTGTGGATTGGTTGAAGTTCATCAAGGCATATAATGATGAATGTCTTGAACGACTTTGTCCTATTTGATGGAACCATCAAAGCCACACACAATCTTTTTAAGGTTTTTTAAGAATAGTAACCAGCTAGCACATTATATGGTCTTGTGCCATCTCCCATTTTATTGAGTGCTCTAGAAATTTAGCCTTTATCTCATAAGAAGCGACCCACTTCTACAATCTTAATCACATTGATTAAATATCCATAGATTCATTAAGAGAAAAATCTCAACCTCCATTCATTACAGATATTTTTAGCACTACATACATCATGGGAAGGGTAAGAAGTATGTGAAATGCTTCTCTAAATGGATAATGCTATTATATGTAATCAATCATTCGTATACTTTGTTCGTCCCATTGAATCTAGATTTTCAATGAATAGGTTAGCCAAGTTCCTGTTTGACCTCACATATTGGATCGAGATTATTTACTCTTGATAATCTCTCTAATATAGCAATGTTTAAGTTGTGGTTGTCTCAACTTTTCAGTATATGACTCATAACGTGCTTTACACAAAGCAGCATTGTTGTCACAATTCATGGGAATAACAGGCATTAGCTTACTCCATATAGGTACGTCTACCAATACACTCCAAAGTCAATCTGCCTCTTCTCTTGTTAATGCCAAGGCGATGAACTCTAACACTATCATCAAGTGTGTAATGCAGGTTTGTTTCTTGGACTTCCAAGAAATCACTCCACCTCCTAAGGTGAAGATCTAGCCACTTATAGATTTTGAATAATCGGGACTTGAGTTCCAAGTGGCACCGCTGTAACCTTCAACTACAGCCAATGTTGTCAGATCGCATATGCGATCGCACAATCACATATGCGGTCACATATTTTTTTAATTTTTTTTCTGAAGAAATTCAAAAAAAAAAAAAATAAATCGGAAAATAGGGGAAAATTAAGAAAAATGAAAAAAAAATATAAAAAAGTAGGGGAAACTTTCCTAAGTTAATAGATAACTAATTTTACGTATTTAAAATACATTTGAGTGAAATAAAATCAATTAAACAATGAATTAAAACTAAAAAGGTATATTCACGTTCAATTATGGAGGATTCAATCACTTGGACAGAGGATTCCATAGAAATGGTTTGGATAAAGATTAAGATCAAGTCATCAACATTCAACAATATATTTAACGAATAACAATTAAATTAACACTTACTAAGTATTAAGTAAGAATTAAGAATTAAGAAGTAAGAAGTAACAAAAGTAACTAGACAAAATGGAGACTTGAAACTTAAAAGAAGTTGGAGCTTGGGCCTTGGAGACTTGGAACTTGAGAGTACTTAAAAGATGGAGAATGAAATTATGTAAAAGAGAATGAGCGAATTGAGACTTTGAAAATGTATGAGAGAAAAGAGAGAGAGAGAGTTTAAGTGCATTTAGAATGCAAATAGAGGGTATGAATGCCTTTTTATAGGAAAAAAGGCTGGATTTTGAAAGGAAAAAAATCAGAAAACGGTAAAGAAACGGTCAGATTTATGACCATTGGGCAAATATTGTCGCATGTGATCACATATGCCATGACCGCATATGCGATCTGTCAAAAAATATACGCATGTGATTGCATATTCGCATATGCGACCGCACGTTACAACATTAACTACAACTGAATCTCTCATAATGAAGACCATAATTTATGGTGTTCTTTAGATATCTCAAAACTCTAGTTAGTGCCATCTAATGCTCATCACTGGGATTGCTCGTGTATCTACTCAATTTTCCTACTGAAAAAGCTATATTATCAGGCCTTGTACAGTACATGGCATACAACAAGCTACCGATGACCCTTGAAGACTCAAGTTGAGATACAATTCTTT
This sequence comes from Liriodendron chinense, assembly GCA_003013855.2. Lineage (NCBI taxonomy): Eukaryota > Viridiplantae > Streptophyta > Magnoliopsida > Magnoliales > Magnoliaceae > Liriodendron > Liriodendron chinense. The sequence continues at coordinate 3,684,753 of ML058345.1, forward strand.
CTGTATTTCCTACTAACTTGAATTTAGAATCATAGGGAGTAAGAGCTAGTGTACAATCATATTTATTGAACTGTTTAAGATTTTTCTCAATGTAATTAAATTTTGTTAACACAATTCACTATCTTTTTTTATGATTTTAATTCCTAAAATTACATCAGTTTCTCTCACGTCTTTCATGTCAAAGCTAGTGGAAAGAAACCTTTTAGTATCAATTGACATCACATATGTAGTCTAATGTGACTAACACTATTACTAATAATTGAGGAGTATAATACTCCATATGAGTACGTAAAATCCCTTGTGTACACGTCTCTACATTCTCCATCTCTGTCTTGCCTGTGAATCCCTTTGGAGGAATTTTTTTTGATATTCGTGCAGAGTATAATAGTTCATACATGAGTAAAAAGAACTCCAACTAAACTGTCCAATTGTGGTACCCAATTTAGATGGGTCATTAATAAAAATCATACTTCTTTAGTAACTTAATCACAGGTTTATGCAGGTGGACTGAAGAATACCCAACAGTAGTGGTTCAACATACACATCCACACCTTTGGGACAGTGGTAGACTGAGCGAAGATAACCTCGTTTCAACACTGAGGTCCTGGTCTCGATTCCCAATGTGGGGGGTGGCGAACATTGAAGTGTGACTAACAGTGTGGGTGTGTGTACTAACAGTGGGATGTGTGTACTAACCCCCCCCCCCCCCTCCCTGAAAAAAAATAGTCCTAGTTCAACATACAAGTGACCACAGATCAAAAGTTCGGATCATCCAACCAATCTGATTTTTGTGTCATGCTATGTCTGTGGTGGGCCCCAGAATTTAGATGATTTGGGGCATGCTTGCAGTTTCTGAGTGCATGTGTATCAACCATCATCCTCCATCAAAGTATCAAATAACTTGCCTTCGTTATCCTCTTTGAATAAGAAGAATACCACAATACCGTCTGCCACTGGAGTTGCAGTTTTGTGGATCCATTGTTTTGAGCTCTCTCATCATCTGCCCTCGGCTCTCGGATTTGCTACAGATCTATCATTTCCAACTACCACAAACTACCATGATTTGAGTCGTGAATTGTCATGAACTATGCCCAATTTGCTAATCGAACCGTCACAAGTGAATCAATGAATATCATCGAATTAAAGCTAATTCAGACTGTGAACTAGGCCACTTGAACTGATTTGTAGTTCGAGCTTAGCTGGACCCAACTAGGTAACTGTTAGTAGAACTGAATCGTGGTTCAACCATTTCTAGTTCGAATTCATAGTTTGTAGTTGGTAACTTTTGAAAATTTGTAAGTTAGGAGGGTAGCCTCATTTAGTTTGTCTTTTAATTTGCTGTACTCGTAGTTTTGATTCATCTGGTTCAATAGATTAGTATGAGGTGCAATTTGATCCAATTCGGACCATTCATTATTTTATGATTAACCATCCATTTGATATCCATCAAATTGATGCTTGGTATTTCTTGATCAATGTCATTTTTGAGATATGTTATCTACAATGTACCCCATAATTTGGATGGTCTGGATTCCTGTACACTAGCTCTAACTAATTCACAAATCATGGTTCGAGCTTAGATGGAGCGAAGTTGGTAACTATGAACCAAACCTTGAAGGGTGCTCTATTGGGAACCTTGGTAACTATGAGATTGGTGGCATTGTGGTGGATGATGGAGCAGTTAGATTATCTTTTCCTTGTGTTAAATGGCTACATTGTGCTAACCTTGAGGGCCCATTAGAAGTTACAATGAGAAGAAAAAGAAAGAAGGAGAACAAAGATGGAAGAGAGAAACAATGAGAGAGAGAGAGAGAGAGAGAGAGAGAGAGAGAGAGAGAGAGAGAGAGAGAGAACGTGAAATGCTTAGGGTCTATTGAAATCCCATCCCTCTTATTCATAATAGTAAAAACGTCAATGGGCTTATAGGCCTTATTAATGGACTTAGGCCCAATGAGCCTTATTCAACTATCAACCTTTCAACACTTCACCTTAAGTTGGAGCATCGCAATGAGACTGAGCTTGGAACAAGGGCTTAACATAATCAAACCTGAGAAAGAAAGAAATTCTTCTCTAACATCCCCTCTCAAACTCAAGGTGCTCAGAAAAGAGGTACTTGAGTTTAGAGAGGCACATAAAAGATTTCGTAAAACCAAAAAATAAAAAAAGTAGCGTGGCTATGGAGATGAGTATGTTGGCTGTGACAAGAGGTAAGTGAGCCTATGAGAAATGGAGGCGATGAGACAACCAATAACTTCAGGCGAACGAGTACTTTTGCAACTTTAGTGATGTGAACCATTGGAACAACCATCTGGCACAAATGAGTCTGGATCAACTATTCAACTCAACTAAAGCCGGGCCAACTACCCAACATAATTGTAAGTTTGGATAACTATCTAGAACAAAAAAGAATGGAGCAACTATCCAATATAAACAAACGAATCTAGATCAACAATCCAACTTAACCAAGGCTGGGCCAATTGCCCAACAAAATCACGTCTAGACAATTATTCGGAATAAGTAAGAATAGACCAACCATCCAATATAAACAACGAGTATAAACAAGCTTAGTACAGTCATAAGTTTGAGCCAAGGCTGGGACAATCACGTAGTCTAAATAAAGCCCGAACCAACTGTCTGGTACATAAACAGATCCGGGCCAATTGCCCGGTATAAATACTTGTCACATCACACATCTTGACAAAAAGAGCCCGAAATGAAGAAACTGTTAAGTCACCGAAAGATGTAGTGGAGGAGAGGTGAGCACAGTGTCACACAATAAGAGATAATCCAATTAAATACCTCCAACCTGGACATCCAACAATACCTTCAACCATTTAACAAAAAATAGCATATCCCTCAGAAAAGTTATTTAAAAGGGGAAATAGAATAAGAATTTCCATTAACATCTTCAATTGGACAGTAGAAAAATTAGCAAGGGCCTCAACCACATATCAAAGAGTCTTCAAATCCAGCAACACATGATGCAAAATCCTAAAAATAATCTGGCAGCAAGCCACCCCCTTCTCACGAATCACAACAATTCAATGAGGGAAAGGCCCCATGACTCTCAAAATAGAAAAGAATGAAAAAGAAGAATGAAGGGTGAAGGGAAAATATTTAATAAGAAGTTGTTGTTGTGTATGGAATTGAAAGGAAAGAGGAAAAGAGGAAGGAAAGAAAGGAAGATGAGGAAGGAAAGGAAGGGAAACACCATCATGTGGGGCACGAAGCGACAAAACTCCACTATGAATAATGTTTGTACAATAGATGGAGTATTTAAGAAAAGGTTCGGATAGATCGAGCAGGTGACCAAGTCATCGGGGACTATGGTCTTTGAATTTGCGGTCGTAGAGACCTGTGTAATTTTTGTTATGGACCGAGCCATCGTTTAGACAAGTCAGATGTTTTTGTCCCATGTTCTTTCGGGTTGTCCGGGTTGAAAGACTGCCGGGGGTTTTTTAATCGAGTCGTACATTGCTGGGCCGTCTTCCCATGTTTTTATGACGGGTGACCACTGGAGTACACGAACTACGACTGTCGGATAGCACAACTCAGAGTCATCACCTGCTTTATTTGCACCGATGACTGCAGGAAGGCACATCGCAACTACCTGCCCAGTCCAACAAGCAGATCCCGTTTTTGATGGGTAGTACATCGACTAACTCTAGCGATAGTGGTAACCATAGTCCCTTCTATTTAGTCTTAAGCCTCAATCCGGGCTAAACTCTAGTTGTGCAATAAACATAATCGATACAAAGTTCTTGTAATCAATTGTCGAATCAGGCTGGAGTTTGTTGGCTTATCTTCATAAGCGATCCCAATCCTGCACCTTTGTTGATAACTAATTTGCAATGAGAGATAAGTAGAGAACCTGCTCACGCATGCATAAATGTGCGGGACATTATAACAAGGCAAGGAATCTTTGATGCACGATGAATGCAATAGAATATCTATCGTATAAGATTGATTGTATGTGATGGATACAATAGAAAGCATGTCATATGAGAATGATGTATATGAGAATACAATAGTATGCATGCCATGTGAGGTTGAATACATGTCGAGTTAAGTCAGGTAAATGTTAAGTTTAAGCAAGATGAATGCTGGATTAAGCAAAGATGAGTACTGAATTAAGTATAGATGAATATTAGATTAAGCCAAGATGAGTGCTAGATTAAGTAAAATGAATGTTGATGCATGAAGCAAGCAATATTATCTAATCACAACTCCATTTCTGTACAGATTTGCACTAAAATAATATTCTGGTCATTTCGCTGCCTGAAATTCTAAGTAAAAATCTGAATTTTTAATATATCCACAGATCGACTATAAAATATCATGAATATTTTACCGCCCTTTAGTGTTTTAGCATAATTAGGGTATATCGGATTTTTTGGACGGTTTAGATTCGAAGAAAACCCCTCCATTCAAAAGACAAACTCTTTGGCAAGTGCTAAAAAATTGCGATTTGTACTTCAGATGGAAAATCAAAATCTTTATTATTGGGAATTTATTTTTTTAGTATTTTTTATTGAATCCAAATGGTGGGTACTTCCTTATTTACATAAATAACTTATAGTGCTTAAACGTTTTTATGTAAATAAGGTGTGCAGTGTATAGTGCAGACGCATGTGGAGAGGAGATGAGCGCATGTCATAGAGTGAAGGAGAGAGTAGGCGCATGTGGTAGAGTAAGGGAGAGAGTAGGCGCATGTGTCCGTTGGTGATCTCTCTCTCTCTCTCTCTCTCTCTCTCTCTCTCTCTCAACTCTCTCCACTTTACATACTGAGGTCATCAGGGGTCGAGGTATTTATAGTCTGTTAATCGGGTCTGGGTCCAGGCAAGGAGAAGTTGCGGGCGCATGTGGGGACTGTCCGGGCGCATGTACTTAGAGAGGAGTTTCCAGGCGCATGTATTTAGAGCGGAGTTTCCGAGCGCATGTTGTTCTGCACTTGCGCGTCTCCACGAAAATGGCCATAACTTCTTCGTTACAAATCCGATTTGGACACTCTTATACTCGTCGAAAATCTATTTCGGCGATTTACGCAATGAAACTATCATGATAACCTTTAAAAACCTCTTTCATCTTCAAAAGTGGGCCCTAAGTGATCGATGCCATCAATAATGTACGGTCTTCGGTGAATGACACATATCTCCTTCGTTACAACTCAGAATCAGATGATCTTGGACTTATCGGAATCATGACATGGTATGAATTCACATGACGTATCATTTTTTTCGAACATATATTGCTTGCACAGTCATCCTCTAACTGGAAGTGAGCTCTTCACTGATATCTGTTTTCATACTTAGAAAAATTCAAGTTTCAGGTTCTGATTGTTCACTTCAATGGACAGATACCTTTTCGGGGATCAAAGTCACTGACAGCCAAAGCACTTTTAGCCTTTAATCATGTTGTTGAATGAACGGGTCGGCTAGCGAATGATCAAATACTGTTAATTTCGGTAGTTCCTGCCCAATTTGGATCCTTAAGTTGGCTCCTAGTAGGGAAAAACGTACTTCGGGGTGCACAGGCGGAAATATGCATCGCACGACATTCAAATTCAAAGGTTAGGGGTTTTTAGGATTTCCGAAGCATTTGGCGGCAATACACATGTCCAGATCAGCTCCGGAATGATAGATTTCAGTTCTGGGTGTGATTATGCGAGCTGCTCGAGCCAGGACTGCACCGACGCTCTACTGCTTTTCTGACTGTTTCTAGGTCTGTTGCTGACTTTAACTGGTGTATTCGAGTCATCACTTCTTCTTTTATCATTGATGATATTTTGAGCCCCAACACCTGTAACCCAACATGTTTAACCCATTAGGCCAGTCTACTCATTACATGGCCACACCGTTGATGAGGACAACTGACAGTCTGACCCAACATACTGAAATTGCGGTTTTACCGCTAGTGAGATAAGCTTGAAGGTATGCTTATGTCCTAGAGGGGGGGTGAATAGGACTTTTTAATTTTTCTTGCAAATTCAAAAGCTCAATTGCATTTATACTATAATATACCAATTAAGCACATGTAAATGATAGCAATTGATCACCCAAGATCCAACTCAATTTGACAACTATTCTAAGAGAAGCACTTAGTCAAATAGTTCATATGCATGCTTGTGTCAATCATTCAAAGATGGCATATGAGCATTTTGTGAAACACAAGATGGGCATACAATTAAGCACTTATAAGATTGATCAATAAGGAACAATAATAGACAAAATGCATTCACCACATTGCACACGAAGTATAGTGGTTCGACGATAAGTCTACTCCACTCCCGGTTCACGATCTCAACCTATGAGACCACCGGATTTCACTATAGTCGTGGTTTTAAATCAAGTTAACCATAAACCTTGACATCATTTGATCTAGGACCGCGTTTACCATCCGCCGATGGCCCAATCCAGGGTCTTGACGAGTTTGGATCTCAAACTCTCACCAATCTTAATCCAAGGACGGTTACGTACACTCCCGCCGGAGTTTCCCAATCTAGGGAATAGTGATTCAATAAATGGACTCTCAAATACTAGACATACCTAGACGATTGAGCCCCGATTCAGCGTCGTTGATGAGTAGCTTTAGCTTCCACGAATGCCTTAGCTTCTCTCCAAGCTCCCACGATCAGCTACTGATGCAGGACAGCCCTAAATATGATGCATGTTCATGAACACAATTATTCAGCGGAAATAAAAGCAATAATAATAATGAAATCTAGCATAAATCATCATAAACTAAGAAAAACAAAAGGAAAACATGCAATGGAATGGGCCATCATCACAACCATGGAGTATGGGATTCAAATAATGCATAGGTTGGATCCGGCGAGGGATGGAACCTCCCGATCTTGCATAGCTATACCCAATCAATCAATGTTAATCACTCGTCCGAAGAATCGGGGGGTTTCTCGGATTAGGGATTTGAGAATTTGGGAATTTAGGGTTTGGATCGATTCCCAAGGTTTAGATCGTAGGGAATAATCAAAACAGAAGCTTAGAATGATAATGACAGAAGATAAAATACCTGGAAGAAGTTGGAGGGGCACAAGAAGAAATCAGAAGAAGAAAATCAAGGAGAAGAGAAGAATCACCATGAGAGAGAGAGAGGAGGCAGGAGGAAGCTCAAAGAGGCTTTCATTAATCAATATCAAAAGTTAATCTCGTGTTTAGGGCCTAGCCCACTTAAATAAGCAAATAAAACAAGTACTAAACTACCCCTAAACTAAGCAAAAACGCGCAAATAAGCAAAATTGCGCAAAAGTTCGGGCGCTCGGTCGGGCGCCCGAAGACGTCCAAAAACGTCCAGAGAGTTTCGGGCGCTCGAGAGACTAAGTTCGGGCGCCCGAAGGCAATGGTCGGGAGCCCGACGGGCGCCCGAAGTCTTCAGCTCTTCGGTCCTTTTCTGCAATCTTCCTACGCACGTGTCATCCCTGGATGGGGTCTTCTATGTGTGTGATCACGTGTGGAGGGTCTTCAGCTCCTCAATAGTCGCCTATCTACAAGGATGGTACTTGTGGATGGCGCTTTCTTCGTTGGTACACTTGAAATGGCCTTGTGTCCTCATCAACTCCCCTCGGGTGAGAAAAACTCGACCCCGACGAGTTAAAACTCTTGTGGCGCTCTAGTAAGTCTGGATCAATACGCTGCACTTTTGCTTCAGTCAACCACGTAGATTCAGAAAGTGGTTTGTTCCTCCACTTGACAAGATACCTCTGGAATCGTCCATCTCTTGTGGATACTATCTCATCATCCAAGATCTCTTCAATTTCTTCTTTATGGACAATAGGTAGAGGGAGAGGTGGAAGGGGTTGTGAAGCAAAATCAGAGTAGGGCCATGAATGAAATGATGGATCAATGGTAGGGTCAGGGAACGGACTAGATCTTCAACATTGAAAGTCGGGTTAATGCCCATTTCAGATGGAAGGTCAATCCGATACGCATTGGACCCAATTTTCTGCACTATCTTGAATGGCCCAGCACTACGTGCTTGTAATTTCTTAGTGGAACCCTGTGAGAACCGCTCTGGCCTTATCCTTACCATTACAGTCTCCTTCTTGAAAATCTTGCAGTCTACGATGAGAATCAGCTGAAATTTTATAATTATCATTACTCTTACTTATCCGCTGTCTAATATGCGTATGCAATTCATGGATATGTCGTGCAAATGCATCGGCTGACTCAGAAGACCTTTAGGTGACAGACATGGGTAAGAGATCTATTGGCATTCTAGGTTTATACCCACTAACAACTTCAAATGGACTCACCCTGTAGATCGATTTACTGACCTATTATAAGCAAATTCAGCAGTTGGTAAAATTAGGTCCCAAGTCTTAACATGTTCACCCACTAGACAACGCAGAAGATTTCCAAGACTCCGGTTCACCACCTCAGTTTGACCGTCCGTTTTTGGGTGGTAAGCAGTAGAGAATTGCAAACGAGTTCCCATAATGTGCCATAGTGTCTTCCAAAAATAGCTAGTGAATCGAACATCACGATCAGACACTATGGTTTTAGGTAACCCATGGAGACGCACCACACCGAAAAAAATACGAGCGACATGAGACGCATCTGACGTTTTCGAACATGGGAGGAAACGCGCCATTTTAGAGAAACGGTCCACCACAACAAAAATGGAATCGTGCTTTTTGATTGTCTTGGGAAGCCCAAGCACGAAGTCCATACTAATGTCTTGCCATGGAGCATGTGGCACTGGCAATGGCGTATACAGCCCGGTATTCTGCTTTCTCTGCTTTGCCAGTTGACATGTACGACATTGCCCTAAAACTTTGGCTACATCTCGCTTGAGACTTGGCCAATAGAAACGATCTTCCACAAGGGCAATGGTCTTATCACTGACCAAAATAGGCCAGCTATCCCTCCTGAATGAAGCTCCCAGATGAGGAATTCACGAAAGGACATACGAGGAATGCAAAGTCTGTCTTCCTTGAAAAGGAAGCCATCTTTAAGAACATATTCGCCCATAATGCGCTGGTCACTAGGGAGCGACGCGTAAGTACCCCCAAAATCAAGACATGTGGGGTATTCATCTTTCAGTTGCTCAAACCCGACTACCTCTACACTCAAGGAGTTGAGCAACGCCACTCTTCTACTAAGGGCATCCGCTGGTTTATTTTCAACCCCGGCCTTATGTTTCAAAACAAATGAATATTCCTGAAGAAACGCTACCCACTTGGCATGCCTTGGGTTGAGTTTCTTCTGAGAATGCAAATATCTCAAATCCTCGTGGTCAGAAAACAAGACGAATTCCTGCAGTAGGAGATAGTGTCGCCAATGTCTCAGGGATTGCACTACCGCATAAAATTCTTTGTCGTACGTGGAGTATTTTTGTTTTGCCTCATTCAGCTTCTCACTGAAATAGGCCACTGGGTGTCCTTCTTGACTCAACACTCTATCTATACCAACACCAGACGCATCACACGCTACTTCAAAGACTTTAGAAAAATCAGGTAGACGGATGACAGGAGCTTCTACCATTTTGCCCTTAATCTCCTTAAAGGCCTTAACTGCGGCTTTAGACCACACGAATTCTCCCTTTTTCATGCATTCTGTAATGGGAGCCATGATCGTGCTAAAACTCCTAATGAACCGACGATAGAAAGTTGCTAGGCCGTGAAAGCTTCGCACCTCATGAATGTTCCTCGGTTCTGGCCACTCGACTATGGCCCTGACCTTTTCAGGGTCTGCACGCATCCCTTCAGATGACACTATGAATCCTAAAAACACAACTTGGCTAGACATGAATGCGCATTTCTTAAGATTAGCGTGCAACTTTTCTTTCCTAAGGACGCTACAAACCTTCTTTAAATGTTCAAGGTGTGATTCCTTAGTGGTACTGTAAATAAGGATGTCATCAAAGTACACCACTAGGAACTTTTCCATGAACGGCCTCAAAGCTTGTGTCATCACCCGCATGAACGTACTGGGTGCATTAGTCAAACCGAAGGGCATGACCAACCACTCATACAACCCATCTTTTGTTTTAAACACAGTTTTCCATTCATCCCCTGGGCGTATACGGATTTGATGATATCCACTCTTGAGGTCTATCGTAGAGAATATAGTGGACTTGGCCATCATGTCAAGTATGTCGTCAAGTCGAGGTATGGGGAACTTGTACTTGACAGTAATTTTGTTTATGGCACGGCTGTTCACACACATGCGCCACGTGCCATCTTTCTTTGGCGTCAACAATGCAGGTACGACACACGGGCTCATACTCTCTTGGATGAAACCCTTTTGCAGAAGCTCATCAACTTGCCTTTTTAATTCTGCATGTTCTGCAGGGTTCATCCTATAGTGAGGAAGGTTCGGTAGAGTAGACCCCGGGACAAGATTAATGGCATGCTGTTTGTCCCTCATAGGTGGCAACTCATTTGGTATATCTTCAGGAAATACATCACTGTATTCCTTCAGGACCGAAGTCACCTCACGGGGTAACTCTAATGGAACCTCGGGTGTAATCTCTCTAGCCACAAGGGCATACACCATAGAATCCTCCTTAGTCTCATTTTCAAACTCTCTTGCATTTATTATATGTAGAGACTTAGGCTTGGATTTCCCCACTCCTTTAGGCTCACTTGCCTTCTCATCCTTTTTCTTCCCTAGTGTGCTCTCAGGTGGCATAGGGTTAAGTTTGATCTTTTTACCGTTATGCATGAAGGTACACGCATTAGAACGGCCAAAGATTGTGACATCATTATCGAATAGCCACGATCTACCTAGGATAACATGTCCCACATCCATAGGTAACACATCGCACCACAGGGACTCCTTGTATGACCCAAACTCGATGGGGACTAGACATTGATGGGTGACAGGTAGGAATGTCTTGTCAACCCACGAAACTTTATATGGGTCTGGATGAGGTGTGGGTTTCAGTTTCAATAGGTGTTAGTGGAAATCACATTCTGACAACTTCCACTGTCCACTATCACCTTACAATTCTTTTCACCACACTTGGCAATAGTGTAGAAGATAGTGCTTCGACGCCAGTCAGCACTACTCCTAGACTGAGCTAGCACACGCCTGACTACTGCAAGTGTTGCTTCTCCTTCTAACTCTTCATCATCAGTAAGTCCTCCTTCAGGGTGATACTCTTCAACTTCATAATCACCCTGGTTATTTCCAACCTCGTGGGACTCACCTATAACTAAGGCTCTCCCACGGTTCTTAGTAGGATACTGATTAGCCATGTGGCCCAGATTACCACACTCATAGCACCTCACTTGGCTCGTGTTGCTAGGACCGACACCAAGAACCCCTTTGCCCTTGTCCTCCCTAGGTCTAGGCGGAATGGTCGCCTGTGCCCTAGGTTGACTACCAACATTAGGTCTCGTTCCCTGGGAACTAGATCTAGCACTGGAGTCTCGGGACTCGAAACGACGGACGACAGGAGTCTTTAGGTATTGCTCTAACTCCTGCACGACTTGATATGCTTCATCCAAGTCCGTCAAGGGCCAAGTCATAAGCTCGCGCTGAAGATTCGCACGAAAGCCCGTCTTAAAACGCGAGAGCGTTACTAGAGGGTCTTCTTGGATATCACATCGCATCACATATTCTTCAAACTTAGCGATGAAATCAGCGGCAGACATTGACCCTTGGCGCAAGGATTGTCATTGGTCAAGGAGCTTCTGACGGTATGAGAGGGGAAGGTACTTCTCCTTCAACTTCTCTTTCATCTCATACCAATGTGTGATAGGGGCTCTACCAACTCTTTCTATCCTACGCTCGGTATTGGTCCAAAAGAGCTTGGCTTGACCCACAAGCTTCATCTTAGCAAACCGCATTTGACAGTTTTCTGACATGTCATACCACTCAAAGTAGTGGTCCATATCAGCAACCCAGTCAGGGAATGCCTTGGGGTCCAAACGCCCATCAAAACTCGGGGCCTCGACTCTAACATTCTTCATCGCACGCTCATCTGGATCATAATGGTCTTGATGATCATATGTGGCTCGTGCCTCTCGCACAACACCACGACCGTTACCACGATCTCCATCTTCACCACCTCTACGTGTGGCAGCGCGTTCCTCTACGATTCCTCCCACTTGGGAGTGCGCATCATCCCCAACAGCGGGGTTTTCCCTTTGGGACGCCTCTAGTTGCTCAACCTTGGTCCTGGTAGTGGTGATCTGGTCCTCAAGGCGGGCAAAATCACGCTTGTGACTCGCCTCTAGGGCGGTTATCTTTTAGATCAATTGAGCAAGTTGCTCAGATAACTGCTCGTTACTCATGGTGGGTTGGAGTCCAAAACCTCTACCTCTCCTAGTGGGTATACAAACAAGACTTGAACCAAAACTCTACTCAACTGGACCACTAGGTATTTTGATTCACAAGATGGATGCGATGGATGCAAAACTAATATGAACCGACTCAAATAAAATAAAACGGAAAACGACTCAAATCTGGAAATTTTCCAAATTAGGAAACTTTGTAAAATTGAAAACTTTCTAAATCTGGAACTTTCCTAAAATAAACTTAAAAATCAAAACCCTAATTTGATAACTCGATCTAGACACAAACCATGCAAGCCTATTCTCTGATACCAAATTTGATGCAGGACAGCCCTAAATATGATGCATGCTCATGAACGCAATTATTCAGCGGAAATAAAAGCAATAATAATAATGAAATCTAGCATAAATCATCATAAACTAAGAAAAACAGAAGGAAAACATGCAATGGAATGGGCCATCATCACAACCATGGAGTATGGGATTCAAATAATGCATAGGTTGATCCGGCGAGGGATGGAACCTCCCAATCTTGCATAGCTATACCCAATCGATCAATGTTAATCACTAGTCCGAAAAATCAGAGGGTTTCTCGGATTAGGGATTTGAGAATTTGGGGATTTAGGGTTTGGATCGATTCCCAAGGTTTAGATCGTAAGGAATAATCAAAACAGAAGCTTAGAATGATAATGACAGAACATAAAATACCTGGAAGAAGTTGGAGGGGCACAAGAAGAAAATCAAGGAGAAGAGAAGAATCACCATGAGAGAGAGAGGAGGCAGGAGGAAGCTCAAAGAGGCTTTCATTAATCAATAGCAAAAGTTAATCTCGTGTTTAGGGCCTAGCCCACTTAAATAAGCAAATAAAACAAGTACTAAACTACCCCTAAACTAAGCAAAAACGCGCAAATAAGCAAAACTGCGCAAAAGTTCGGACGCTCGGTCGGGCGCCCGAAGACGTCCAAAAACGTCCAGAGAGTTTCGGGCGCTCGAGAGACTAAGTTCGGGCGCCCGAAGTCTTCAGCTCTTCGGTCCTTTTCTACAATTTTCCTACGCACGTGTCATCCCTGGATGGGGTCTTCTATGTGTGTGATCACGTGTGGAGGGTCTTCAGCTCCTCAATAGTCGCCTATCCACAAGGATGGTACTTGTGGATGGCGCTTTCTTCGTTGGTACACTTGAAATGGCCTTGTGTCCTCATCAGCTACCAATGCATATGATGTTCCTAGACTAGTGCTGGGTAGGTGGGAGAAGGTATTGATGTTCCATATGCCTATTACAATGCAATGGATAATGAAGGAACCATCAATTGGATCATTCAATGGCTATAAATGACTTCAAGATGAAGATTCAATGATAGGGACAGCCATGAATGCCATGCTTGAGTTCATTGTTCAAACCGAGCTTTGAATACTCGATGTAGTGCCATTAATGGCTAGGTTTGAAGGATGAACTCAAGACTATGATGAGCAAAAGAGATTAGATGAAAGTCTTAATAGCTTCTCTTAATGCTCTAAATGGGTGTGCAAGTCATCCTCTCAAAACCCTCGAAATATGCCTTTATAGGCTCCAAGAATCGGGCTCCAACGGATAGAAAACGGTCACGTGCGACCTGTCTAAAAAGCCCAAAGACCGGTCTTAGTTGAGCATCCGACCGGTCTTGAGACCAGTCTCCTTTTGTAAAAACAACCCCTGAAGTCTCTGGACGTTTTTTGGTCCATTTGCGACCGGTCGTGGGAGGTCAGCGACCGGTCTTGGGAGGTCACGACCGGTCTCCCTATTTAATCCATTTTCTCCAAATGTTGCTGGACATATTTCGTCCATATTGACCGGTCCTAGGAGACCAGCGACCGGTCCTCAGACCGTCCTCAGCCAGACAAATAAGATAATTTTCCTTTTAAAAGCTTTCTGTCTGAATCCTGCTACAGCCGACCGGTCGCCCGACCGGTCGTCAGGCTCAATTCCTGGCCCTGAAATGGGGTGAACTCCCTCAGCTTAAATGGTGCATTGAAATGAGCAGGCCGACCGGTCAAGATCGGTCGGCTTGCCTTTCTGGATAATGCAGCAAAGCTGCTGGACAGTTTCTGAATTGCTGGCCGATCGGTCAAGACCGGTCGGCTGTCCAGCTGAATGCATCACAGCAGAGTTGCTGTCTTATATGATGTGCCTGGCCGACCGGTCAAGACCGGTCGGCTGTCTTGCTGTTATTATTACAGCAAGGTTGCTGTACTGAATAGCAATGCTGGACCGACCGGTCAAGACTGGTCGGCTGCCTATTCAGCAAGACATGCACAATCATGAAGTGGCTGCTGGAAAGATGGAAGGGATCTTCAACACATCAGCAACCAATCTTTAATGGACCGTCTGATAAGTCCAGACCGATCGGCAATGGCATCTTGGCTGGATATTCAGCATGAGGAGATGGTGCAAGAAGTCCAATGTTTGGACATGATTTCAATTACGATTCGCACCAGCCATGGACCACAAGTCTGATCAACTTGTGCAAGGGTCGAGAGGGAATGGAATAAGATAGGTGAGTCATTACTGCCATTCTTTGATGTTTTGGGATCCTATAGGCTGTCTATATGCAACTTACCTTCCGAGCTTGATTTGGCTTGAACTTGAGTGCGGTAAGCTACTATGGTCTTCAAGTCTTGAGTTTTCAATCTTCATCGGGGCTCACGAGACTTGACTGACTCAACGATCACGCAATTGACAATACAATGCACAAATCAATGCACTAACACATACAGCTGTGGTCCACCTAGTGGGCCCATTCTATCACCGAAAGTAATAGGATTCACTCGTGAGACGAGGAAGAATCACCTGAACATTGCAATATTGCATATGATGGAGTTCCAAGGTTCATAGGTGGGCCATGGTTTGGTGATATAGACCATTATGTTAATGGGTTAAACGGGTTCACGGGTGAAACACTGACCCAACCCGTTATGTTAACAGGTCTTAACATGTCAACCCGTTAGTAACCTGACACGATAAGGCTGGACTCGAACACTGGTTTTTTCGTGCGGGTTAGCAGGTCGTGTGGAATTTTGCAAGCCCATATGATGGTTGATCCATATCTAATGTACGAGATAATTGATCACTCAAATGTCTTAAAATATGAAGATTGTAGTCATCCATTTTTTTTGTCATTTGGGGCAATGTTCATATATGGTGAGATCCACTTAAACAACCATTTGGATTGCTCTTATAATAGAGTTGTTGTAATCTTTAATAATGACATTGACTACCCCGTATAAAAAGCTCTTATTTGAAGGTTTTGCCAAACGTGCTTATTTCAAATTAGAGCTTTTTTGGGACTTGAAAACGTGATTTTACTAAATGAGCTTATTTAAAACAAGAGCTAGAACAAAAGAGCTTATTAGAGTAGTTCTTATTGAAAAAGCTCTTATCGAATTAGAGTAAAGATGCCAAATGAACCCTTAAAACTTTGGAGAATGGAGCTTATTTATCAAATGTGATGTTTGCTATTACAAGGACTAGGAGTGCATGTATTTCACGTCTTTTTAGGGGCTATTATTTGTCGAATTTGATACCATGTGGGCTCCCTGCACATGTATTTTTGTTAATGGGAATAAGATTATGTCCCATTCAATTGTTTGCTTGTTTAGATGTGTTGAGGGAGGCCAATTCTTTGGGGAACAATCTCACAAAGGGGTGGATATAGACATTTTTTATTGGTGCATCTATACATTACCTTAGTTGAGTGTTATAATCCTTGTTCTACTTAATACTTAAGTGATAAAGAAAAAGAAATATGAGTGGTACTCTAGAAGTAACAAATCCCATCTAGAATTCTTTTTAACTCTAATCAATTGTTTTAACTTCAATTACACTGACAAAGGAAAGCGCAAACTCCAAACCCCGGAAGGAAAACCTGTCTTTGACTTCTTGTTGTTACTTTCTACCATGTCCATGTTGTGTCTGTAGCTTGTTTAACTCAGTCGCATCTTGGGCTTGTTGGATAAATAACTTCATAAGCATTCCGACACTGCCAATTTTATGGCATTATGGATCATTAGACAGTTGAGCCAATGCCATAAATCTGATTGAAAGATTTATGCATATTCTCTTCCAATTTGAAAAGAACTTTTGACTTTGTCAAATTTGGTTCAGTCACCAGTCGGTATTAATCCTATTCTAATTGCTTCATTTATAACTTTAAGATCATTATGTTATCTTATGAATTTGTTGAGGTCCCTGCATGTAGATGACCATGATCGACCAATGTTGACTAGAATCGAACAGCCCATGTTTGATTGCTACACCCCCTCTATAAGAAATTTGTTGCAACTACAACCAAAATCAATCACCTTGTGCAACCATGAAACACTGAATGAATAACTGAATATTGTGTGGTAAATCTAATTATGGGCACAAAGATTGAATAGCTCATGTGTTTTAACTTGTTAAGATGATGGCTAATTCCACATGTGAGTATGAGCATCCCACCTCCACATTCCACATCGGCCGACAGGGCACATGAGCCTGTGATCCAGGCCATCCATCAGGCATGTCCAACCATGCAGATGCTATTTCCCAAAAATCAGGCCAGTCCACTGATCAAGTGGGCTACAGTTTCAAAACAAATGGAACTTTCAAAGAACTTAGCCAAGTTTTTCGAACCGCTCCTTTTGTTCCTAACATTGTAGCCATGTTTCAAGTGGACCAGTCTGATTCTGTTGGTGGGACCCACATGATGAACAGCTTGGATCTCAGAAGCATGCGCCACACTGGTGAACGTGGTTGCCTGTATACGGCATGGGTTTGGCTAAACTGTATTGAAGAAATCATTTCCATGTTGCTTTGTTTTGTAAAGTTCTTCTATTATTGAGGGAGTACAAAATGAGAAAGTTTGCATACTTCCACAGTTATTTATGAGCTGTGGTGCATCATAGTGCTTTCCTACATGAGAGATAGCTGAATACGTCATGCCCGTACATCCAACACTGAAGAGCTCTTCTTGATTGTTTACAGCTATCTTGTGTTGACAAATCAGACTACTTATGAACTTGCAAGGAGGCGGCGAATTATATATTTAAGGTATGGACAGATGAGTAACTACATATTTTTGTTTCACTTTGCATGTAGCAGTGAATTAAATTGGTCCATTCAGAAAATGCAGAAGATTAGGAGCATGATCTCAGTGCCCCAAAATGAGAATTGGCCTGCACCCACTTTGGGCACATTTTATGAAATGGAAATATAGTGTCTCCATCACTTGCATTTTGTGAGAGGCGTTTGTGTTTGGGCTAAGGCTACATTTAATTCCATTCCCCCTCTAGGGCATATCGGAACTAATGTTGCTTGGGCACAAGTTTGAGTGTCAGGTATAGGGATGGACTTTGATATGGGACTGCTTCACACTAAAACCTTAGGCCATGTTTGGAAACCATGGATCCATGCCAAACAATGGAAAAGGAAAAGAGTTTTCCTTTGATGTGACTATTTGTGTTGTTTGGGTAGCAAGGAAAAGCGTGGATTCCACCAAGCAACCATTATACTTTTCTATGATTTGGATTTTTGTCACAGGAAGCTAGGTGAGTATTGTGAGATATGTGATTCCACTTGCTATCCAAACAAGAAATCAAAATTGGACTTGCATATTTCAATATTTCTTAGTGAAATTATCATTGGATGATTATTGTGTTTTCCTTTCTTTTTCTTTGGATTCCATGTATCCAAACATGCCCTAAGGATGTGGTGACACGTCCATAACATTTTTATTATTAAAATATTTTAATATATGTTCATTATATTTTTGATACTTCACAAACCCAGTGGATTCTTCAATGAGTCAGCTGAGTCAATGCAATCAAGCCATGGGCTTTGGTCTGAATTGATTCAATGGGCCAGTTCCCATGTTGAGTTGGTGAATTGGCCACATGGAATTCGCCGATTCTGGTTGCTTCTAAAAAAAAAAATTTGGAAAAAAATATGAAAGAAGGATAGTCGTAATCCTAGTGATCATGTAGGTGGTTCTGATCCCTCAAATGAATCAAGCTATCTATATCATGGTGGACCACATAATGAGACATTCCTAGTGACACAATATTTTTCTGGACTATCCTGTAAAATTATTGCCTTTGCAGATGAACTTTTAAAAAATTATCCGACACCCAAATTTTATGAAAAAAGTTGAATCGGACAATTAGTATTTTCCATAGGCAATATTTTGGACGCCCTCTAGATATATGATCTCAGTTAGTAGAAAATGAGACTTTTCTTTATGAATAGACTGTGTAATCTATATATTTTTCTCTTTTCCTATATTTATAAATTTTTAGAATTTTTTAATCTTTTTTATTTGATTCCAAATGAACTTGGAATTGCCCAACTCTGACTTGGAATCAAGGTATTCCGTAACGGTAATGGTGGTACGGCCACCGTTAACTTCATGATATAGGTCTTAACAGCTGTTACAGCCCCCATAAAGGCCGTTTCATTCTCTTTTTTCATTGAAAAAAAAAACCCCCGAAAAACCTATATTTACCCCATACCATTGGAAAAACAAAACTGAAAAACCTGTATCTGCTCCATAACAGACTGATTACGAAGTTGTTACAGCCTTTACAAGGGGCGTAATGGGCCGTTAACGGTGGTTACAGGTCATGTTTTCCAGAACAGCTGTTACGGCCGTTACGACCCTGTAATGTGTAACGGTTGTCACCGTTATGTAATGGCCTTTACGGCACACCATGCTTGCAATGGCCTTGTTCAATGGAATGGCCCCTACCTACTTTGTGAACCTTGATAATATTTTATTTTTAAATAAAAATTATTCCATTTCTGCCAAGTGATACCTGAACCAGATCCTATAGCCTTCACATTTGTCATATCTAACACAGCTACCCAAGGGATTTGAAGGATTTAGGCATCATTAGACGAGCAAGCCCAAGAAGAGTAATCATACAAATGGGGTGTCTTGTTATTTGCTTTATGCGGATAACATGAAATCATCTCTCAATTTGCAGGGGAATCCCGGGAAGAGTGTATCCATTCAGTAAAGGTATCTGCAGAAACATTTATAA
This sequence comes from Liriodendron chinense, assembly GCA_003013855.2. Classification (NCBI taxonomy): domain Eukaryota; kingdom Viridiplantae; phylum Streptophyta; class Magnoliopsida; order Magnoliales; family Magnoliaceae; genus Liriodendron; species Liriodendron chinense. Next base: position 3,704,067 of record ML058345.1, read on the forward strand.
TTTCTGTTGTCCCCGTAGCAGCATCTACACCATCGAACCATTACCCGCAGCTGAGGAACTGCAAGCAAGAGCCAGACCATACACATGCATGGAGATTTTATCTTGTCGGTGTTGCTAATGTGTAGATCATGCCAGCGGGTATTTCTGTGGGTTGGTATATAAAACTATTTTCTTTTTCTTTCTTTTTTTTCCATTCTTATCTTGCTGATGCATTTTTACTGTTTTACCGGGCAAAAGAGGAAGTCTGATACATGGTGGGAAGTCCATTGTAAGACTTTTGCCAATCTACATTTAAAAGCGGGCCCCATGTTTGATGTAAGAAAGGCTAAGATGATGATATTCAGGTATTTTAACTTTATTGTTTATCACATTGTTGTGCCATTGGATTTGAATCATTGGATCATTACCTCCACTTTTGTGCATTTTGCATATTCGTTGCTAAGGAATGATAAGGTCCTGCTCATTAGTAAATGTATAGTTTGCTGATGGCCTGATGTCTGATGCTCATGAGTTCACACATGTGGGTCCATGGTTTGCAAATTGAAGCCATTCGTCTAACGAGTGCCATTTTGGATTGGGTTTATGTAGAAAATTTCAGAAAATATTCAGCAAAGGTTCCCATTAACTGAAAAGAAGGCCAAGGAATTAAAGAGTTTGGATCTTCCAATCTGGGACATTTCCGAGAGAACCCCTATCATAAGATATTCTGTTCTGGGAAGATATCCTCTTGGGATCCTCCACTCTGACGGGAACTCATCATGGGAACAGTTTGGATCACCAAATCATGACCCCGCATTCGCAGATTCCTGCATAGTTGCAAACTACATGTTTGCTGATTAGGACTAAATTCCTCGTTGTAACATTGTTGTTGTGATTGTTTCTTGTTCTGTGGCATGTGAGGATTTCATTTATCATTTGTTTCTAGTTTTGCCCGTAGTTTTAAAATCTTGGTGAGTTGACCCAAAACTCGGCCAACTCTATATGACTCAACCAAGTCACTGGCCCAGTCAGCTGGTTTTCATTCTAAAAGTACAGAATAGTGTTGATGAGAATTGAACAGGCGTCCTCATCTGTCAAAGCAAGAACATACCACCACACTACACAAGCATCTGTGTCATTTTGGGTATTTTAATTTGTTCTCCCAACAATTTTAAATGCATTAAATACTATAAATTTAAGTATTAAAATATTGAGTTGATTGACCCCAACCAGCTACAAATCAAGTCGAGATTTCGAGTTTTTGAAATATAGTTGTACCTTGTTTAATTAATCTCATCAGGCAAACCATGCCTGTAGGAACTGCAGTTTTTTCTTTCTTTCTTTATTTATTTATTTATTTTTATGGTGAGTTTGGGAGTTATTTTTTTATATATTTTAATATACTTTTTTATTCTTCGTAGAAATACCTGGAAATAGGATGCTCGGGAGCTTTTCTATTTCATAAATATCTGTTTGTTGATAAGAAAGCCATTATGACACTAGCGATCTTCTAACGACGAAGATTGAGATTAATTGTTAGGTATTTTAGCCGAAATGTCTTTTTTTTTTTTTTCTTTTCTTTTTTTTTTTTGAGATTTGTGTGGATTTGATTTTGCTTAAAAGGTTTGGTTGCATTGACAACAAGAAAATCGTTTCCAGTGAGCTCATTAGGCAGGGTTTCTAATCCATTGGATGTGATGCATTTGTGAATTTATTTGTGGAGCCCAAGTTGGCCTCCTTCAGTTAACAAAGACCATTGGACAGGTTGAGTACACTGTATGTTACACATCATTGGTCCCCTGCATGGATGGATCTGTGGAAATGGAAGGTTTGAGTTTGGTTGCAACTTCAACATTGGAGTTCAGTTCTAAAGTCCTATCTAGGGCTCTCAATGGAGCGGGTCAGATTCAAGATCCGATTTGCTCCGAATCCGTATAATGCGGATTTGGATCTTAAAATAGGTCCGATTACATAAATGGACCGGATTTGGATCTTAAAATAGGTCCAATTACTTAAATGGGCTGGATATGGATTCACATGAACATATCCGAGTTCAATCCGAATCCGATTAAGATCCAACTCATTGTCACCTTACTGGATATGTTATATTCATGCTGGCCATCCGTTTTACAAATTATTTTAGGCCATGTCGACCATACCATAGTAAATAGTGGGATTTGCATCATTTTTCTACTAAATTAAATGTATTATATTATTTTTTTTATATCATATATTTTTTTAGATTTGTAATGGGGGTGGATTCCGAGACCCACAGCTGACCCGAATCCGATGGTTATATGGATTTTGGATCGAAAATGGATCTAACAATTTATAAATGGATTGCAAATGGATATCACCTTTTGGATCCGAGTTGGATCCGAAGCCAATCTGAATTCGTCTACAAATATATGGATTTGGAGCCGGATCCAGATTTGACCCATTGAGAGCCCTAGTCCTATCCTATCAACTTCAAAATAGAGCATAGCCATGTGTAAAATCAGGAGTGTCCGACCTGTGGTCGGACCTTTAAGCGTCCCACCAGATCTGTATGGGGCCCACCTTGATGTATCTATTTATCATGCCGTCCATCCCTTTTCCAAGATCATGTTAAGGTATGAGCCTAAAAATGAGGCAGATCAAACGCTCCAGAGGACCACACCAAAGATGACTCTTGCATTTAATGCAACTTGCACTGAATGTTTGTGCATTTAATGCAACTCAAGCTTACTATTTGGTGTTGTGCACTATAGCATTGGATCTGCTCATTTTTGGGCTCATACCTTAACATGATATGAGAAAAGGGATGGATGGTGTGGATTAGTGGGCCCCCACACAGATCTTATCGGATGCAGTCCACTTTGCTAGCTTTTGAAAATAGTTCCTACTTAAGACCTCATTGTTGGGTCCACATGGAGTCCAAGACCATTTGGGGCCTACTAAACGGTTGTTCGAATCTTTGTGGGACACAGGTTAGGTAGTGGCCCCTCCAGTATTGAGGCGGGTACTAGACAGTGTTGTGGCCCCACCATGCTTTATGTGTTTTATCCATGCTGTCCGTCCATTTTTTGAGCTCATTTTAGGGCCCAAAAATGGGGCAGAACCAAATCTCAAGTGGTCCACACCACAGGAAACAGTGGTGGTTAAACGCCCATCATTAAAAACTTCATGGGGCCAGATTTCTCTCCAATCTTGAATACAATTCCAAAGTTTGATTTTCAATTTCTGGATGAGATAGAATACACCAACGCGCCCCAAATTTTGGAGCATTCAAATGGTCACAATCTGTTCATCTTTGATGCTTTAACCTATCTATTTTAAGTTATGTTTGGTTGTCCAGATTTGGACAAATTTGAAGGTCCAACAATTTATAGTTGGGCAAATTTGTGGACCATTTAACGGTCCAGATTTGGACAGCTTGAGCACCATCAAATGGTCTATACTTGGGCAAATTTATGGACCATTTAACGGTCCAGATTTGGCCAATTTGAGCAGCATCATGCGGTCTATAATTGGGCAAAGTTGTGGACCATTTAACAGTCCAGATATGGACAGATTCATGGCTAATCAATGGTAAACAAAAAAATTGACAGATTTATGGGCCTATCGATGGTTTAAAAAAAAAAAGAGAGATTTATGGGCCAATCAATTGTAAAAAAAAAAAAAAAAAAAAAAAGGACAAATTTATGGGCCTTCTAATGGTCCAATTTTAGGTAGATTTATAGACCACTCAACGGTCCAGATTTGGACCGATTTATGGACCACCAAACGGTCCAGTTTTTGGACATGTTTACTCGCAAAATCAATGGACAGATTAGACAGTTTTCGAAAGCCTGATCATTGGGCATATTTAACAATTCCAAATGCACAAACAGTGGAGAGAATTAAGCAATTTAAAACATATAAACAATAAACGGATTTAAGTTCTTCTAACACAAAAACCATAGACAGTTTTAAGAATATTTGTACATTTGGTGAATGGTCCATTATGGGCAGCTTTGGACATTTGATTAATGGTCCAGATTGTACAGGTATGGGTGACAGATCTATGGTCCTGATTGAACAGTTTGCAGTGTCCAATCAATGGTCTGAAATGGCCAGATTTGGGCAGCCAAACAATGGTCTAAAATGGCCAGATTTGGGCGGCCAAACTGTGGCCCAAAATGGATAGATTTGGGCAATCATCTAATGGTCCGAATTTGACAGATTTAGATGCCCATCAACTGGTCCAAATCGGACAGATTAGAACGCCCAATCATAGACTTGAATGCCCATTGCTGTCCAATTTTACGCACAAGCAGATGGTGCAAAACTATCTATGTTTTTGGAGCATAACCATGATCAAAACGTCCCCTTTTTGGGGCACACAATGATGGTCCACTTTAATTAGAATCAGGTGCCAACATTGGCCCACCATACACCCAAACCCAAAGGTTAAAAAATATACAATAGAATACGCTAAAAAATAACACTAAAATGGAAATGCAAGGGTGAGGGGTGATTTCTCTCTCTCTCTCTCTCTCTCTCTCTCTCTCTCTCTCTCACACACACACACACACTTGGATTGGGCATGATTGAGAGGGGTGTGGGAGTGGCTTTATTTATAGAGTGGAGTAATGGTGGTGTGATATATTAGGTAAAAGGAGGTGGTTGAGGGATGGGTTAAGGGGGTGAGTGGAGGGCATAAATAGGTGTTTAAGGAGGGAATTAGAAAGATTGAGAGACAAGACAAGGGAAGGGGGCTTGTAGGTGTGGCATGTGGGGGGCACTCATATGTGGTGTATGTGTGTGGTGCACATGTGAGGGTTTTCTTAGAGTGATGTGTGTGTGGTGCTCATGAGAAACATGTGTGTGTGTGTGTGTGTGTGTGTGTGTGTGTGAAGTGATGCATTCATGTGTGAGGTAAGTGTATGTATTGTGTATGTATAGTGTATGTATAGATGGATGGATGGATAAATGGTGTGATGGATGGATGCACACTATACAAAAAAAAAAACTTCAGAACCCTGTAATTTTCATTTTCAGGATCACTATAGTCTATCCCTAAAAAGGAATTTTGTCATAAAAAAGATTTACTTGCTTTGTATGTGGATTATAAGCCTAGAACACTATCGCATCACACTATTCTGATACGACAAAACTTATTATTGGTGTCGCAATTGCTAACTTCCATCTAAGGTTCCAAGTGTTTGCACCCATTTTTTATACACTTATATGGACTAATGGGATGTCGCCACGTGTCATCACTACGGGCCTAATGATTACAAAATTGTACTCATGTATGAAGATATCTTTTGTACCTTACTCTTCGACGAGAAGCATTCAGTCATAAATGCAGTGGTACAGAACCATACACATACCTTTAGGGCTTGTTTGGATTTACAGAAGGGTTAGAAAGTAAATTGTATTTCTCGATAAACCTTATTTCCAAGAAAGCGTGGGAAAATAAATATTATTTCTCATGTTTGTTTATCAACAACATTTTCACGAGAAAAATAAATTTTATTTTCAAATCATATGTTTGGCAAAATTAAACTTTCTTGAGAAATTTTTTTTATTACAATTTCAAGTCTCAAAAATTTAGATATGGTATGTGGGCCCAAGATAATATTTGTTTCTTCCCTTCATCAAGGTTTATTTGACCCTGTAAAGGATGGAAACTAAACATTATGGAAACATTACGGTAGACCCTAGAAAGTTTTTAATGATGGACGTTCAATCGCCATTGTTTCCGATGGTATGGTCCACCTCAGATTTGGATCTACTTCATTTTTATGCTAACGCCCTAAATGACCTGGGAAAACAGATCGACAATGTGGATGTAGAATACATACATCAAGGCGAGCCCTACTGTAAGGGCTACACCGTCTTGGATGAGGCAGAAGCATCACCTAATCCGCTACCTATTTCAGTGGGATACGGTGGTAGTGTGACCCTTCCAATTCTATCAATGTTGGTGATGGAAATGGTATGTGGGCCCAAGATGATGTATGTGTTATATCCACACCGTCCATCCATTTTTCCAGATCATTTTAAGGCATTAGCACAAAACTAAAGCATATCTAAATCTCAAGCGGACCATGCTATGGGAAACAATTTTGGTTGCACACCTACCATTAAAAACTTTTTAAGGCCTATCGTTATGTTTAGTTACCATCTATCTTGTTAATTGGGTCACACAGACCATTACAAAGGGAAACCACAAATATTAGCTTGATCCAAACCTTTGTGGCCCTAAATAAGTTTTTAATGGTGGGCATTTAATCACAACGGTTTACAATGATGTGGTCCACCTATGATTTGGATTTGCCTCATTTTTGGGTTCATGCCCTAAAATGTGCTAGAAAAATGGATAAACGGCATGGATAAAACACGTGCATGATAATGTCCTATGGACCATTTCCAACGCCGATTTGCACAATCATGCATCCAATTCTTAAAAAACGGGGAGTTAATTAGTCGCCGCAATGGCCTCACCTAAGACGTTACGGTATTTACCACGGGGCCCACCTTAATGTTATTCTATATCCACATCGTCCATATGTCTTTTCATATCATTTTAGGGCCTAATTCTAAACATGAAACAAATTTGAATCTCAAGTGGACCATACCATATGAAACAGTGGTGACTGATCATTAAAAACTTATTGTGGTCCATAAAAGTTTTGAATTATGGTGATTTTTTTTATCTTCACCCAAGATTGTATGACCTTATCAACATTTTAGATGGAAAATAAATATTGCAATGGTGGGGTGCTCAATCACCACTATTCTTATAATATGGTCCACCTGAGATTTGGATCTGTTTCATTTTTGGTTTCGTGCATTTAAATGATCTGAAAAGATGTATGGACGGTGTGGATATAGGATACATACATCAAGGTGGGCCCATGGTAAAGGCTGCATCATCTTGGGTGAGGCAGAGCCGCACCTAGTTGGCTATGAGAAATTGTAGGAAAGGAAATGTCCTTTCTCATGGGTATGGGTAAGAAATAAAAAGGCAATTTTGAAGGAAAATTGATTGAGTCGGAAATTGAATTTCCCCTCTTTTCTTATGATTTTGGTGTTTACAAATAAGGGAAAGATGGTTTCTTGAGAAACTCTATTTCCTTTCCCACTGTTTCATTGAATCCAAACAGGCCCTTAGGGAAAATGAAATAATGAATGACGTGTAGTTCTAATTCATGTGGCCCGTGACTAAGGAAGCATACCAAACACATTTATAAAAGACCCATTGAGGTAAGGATCCTATCACAGATTCAGGTATGCTCGGTGTTTACACGATAAAATGATGTTTGATTGATCGGGATATTTGCATTTTAATAACAAACAAAAGAGGTCAAAGAAAGAAATATTCATCATCAATTCATTAATCATAGAAAAGGTTCTTTTACATTTCATTGATACATCCATAATTCTAAAATAAGATACATATAAATGCATAACATGCTGATAAAAGTAAATTTCGACAGCATTTCAGCTCTTTGCATGATCTGCCAAAATGGCAGAGATGATGTGTGGGTTCTGTATTCCAGAACTTCATTTCTTCATCTTCGGCCAAGTCTTTGGGATTATAGGATCCTCCGAAGTCCACTCGGGGCTCCCTAACATCATTTGGAGAATACCCTAGCCACTTTTAAGTATGATTTGGACTCCTTCAAATAAGTCCAGAAGCTGGACATCGTTCTGTCTTCACAGAAATGTCTCTACAAGCCTTTTTGCAAAGCCCAACAGGCATGTCACATGTGTCTTACGTGGCCACGTAAGACACATTAGGTCTCACGCAAGTCGCATAAGACTACCCAATCTTCATTTCCTTCGTCCCTTCTCACTTTAACTTCTCCGCCTTACTTTGATCCCTTCATAATTCTTTTCAATTATGAGGATTGCAATTAACGCATTCATCTTAGAATGGAGAATATACATGAGTCTTCTCTGAAAGTGCATTGGATCATCCAACATGACACCCTATGCTACGTATGAAAGCTTACGAAGCTACTAGAATTATGGCTAAGTCCTAGAGGGGGTGATTAGGATCTTTTAAAAAAAATTGCCTAATTAAAACTAATTAACAATCAAACTAAATTGATCACGTAACACTTAACTTTCAAGCTTAACTGGGTCCAATCATATAGACTACAAAAGATATAATTATCAAGCAACTAGTCTATAAAGTAAAACTACAAGTTGCGTATGTGAATTATACTATCAAGGCCTAACATATATTTCATTCAAGCATCATATAATTAACAATTAAATAACAATGTATGAATAACAATGTGCTCAAATGATAATCACAAACACAAGCATACATAGTGGTTTGACTACGTGTCTACTCCATTCTCAGTTACCGTACTCATCCCTTGAGTACACCAGATTTCATTGAACGAAGGTTTTTAATCAGGTTCACTTCTCAACCTTTAAACGGAGGTTTTACAACAGGTTCACCTCTCAGCCTGAACGAAAGTTTTCCAAGTTTACCTCTCAACCTAGGTGTTTGACAGGTTCTACCAAACCTAAGAGTTTACAAGTTCCTCTCAACCCTTCGGTTCTACTTCAGGAACCTACAACAGTTTCTCAGGCTAACCAATAACCTACACGTATGCACGCATGTCGGCGGACCACGTACTCACCCGTGTCAGTGGTTCCCCATGGAGACTTGGTCGGGTTTGGGTTGTTTGGGTCACAAACTCTCATACTCAGTCCAATCTAGGAAATAATGCAACTGGACTCTTACAATGACAACTTACTTGTCAGATTGAGCCCCTTTTGTTGTGTTGTTTTGAGTCGCTTCTTTTCGCTCTCCTATGCTCGAATCAACTCTTCATGCTCCCCCAATCTTGTTGTCGATGCTTTGTCAAGGTTTCAACTCCAATGATCAATCACCTTACATATGATGCTCCTTTGAGATGTTCAAGGTGATAGGAGGTAGGTTGAATCTTCTACAACTAATGGAAAGTTGTATTCCTAAAAGGATTCACCTAATTGGATCTCTAAAACGGTTTAGACAAAGGATTTACCTATGAGTTTTGGTGCCTAAACGTCTAGAGATTACAAGGGAATAAGTTCATCTTCATTTGAGCTTTGAATGCTCCAACATGTGATGAATCTTAAGGAAGATGACATGGGTATGATTAGAGCATAATATGTGTTACTATAATGGTGACTTCTAATACACTAAATTCCCCTTCACTTGCTGTTATAGGTAAAATGGTGGAGATAAGATTTCACGTGGAAATGCTCATTTGGCCCTCGAGATCATCTGATCAAGAGTCGCAGAACGGGTAAACGTGGAGTGCGGGTTCGACTCTCGAGATCGTAAGCTCGGGAGTCTAAGAATGGATAAGTGCGGGACGTCCATTCGACTCTCGAGATCATCTGATCGAGAGTCGAATATTGGATAAGTGTGGAACATCCATTTGACTATCGAGCTCACCTGATCAGGAGTCATCGATAGTCAAATATGGAAAACTAGATTCGCGAGCAGACCTTCTCATAAGTCGTTGAAAGACGTTACATCTAAGTGTGTACTTGGACTCGCGACCACATTTTAATATGTGAGCAGCTTTCCTGCGGAAATATCTCTTAGCCTTCAGTACTAGCACCCGATTCCCGTCGAGCAGTTTGTCCAATCCCTCTGCTACACCAAGCAGGGCCACATCCAGTTCGGTGGTCCCCGACTCGTCGGCGTCTCCTTCCTTTTTGGAAGCTATGACTCCAACTACGGGCGTCTCCTTCCTTTTCGGAAGCTATGACTCCAACTACGGGCGTCTCCTTCCTTTTCGGAAGCTATGACTCCAACTACGACCTCCAGTTTATCATGACACATCAGCGCTATCACCACGCTTACTGGCAGCCCGTATAGGTCGGTTTTTGAGCTTATCTTCTCTAAATGGATCCGGATCTCAAGGGATTACTATCAAAGGGCGTGATTGTTGAAATAAGTCATTGAGTTGGATCTGACTCAAAAGATAGGATCTTATCCCACGAAATTAGCAAGATCTCAGTATCGTATGCGACATCAGCGGGATTTCAACATCTTACGTAATAAACTGGATTGCCTCAGATCTATATATAGAGGTGGCTTCATTAAGAGCAGGTACGCACACATCATTCAATCTTGGTCCCGTTTTGCTTGGCTTCTCTTCTTACTGTGGCCTAATTTAAGCATCGGAGGGCTAACGGCTGGTCCCCAGCCACCCTTATTTGCTGTCTTGCTTCAGGTCTGGTGGTGGAAATCCCTGTTGGAGTGAAGGAGAAAAGCCGGAGGATCTCTCGTTACAAAATCTGACATTAACAGTTTGGCGCCGTCTGTGGGAACGACTTGATCATCGAAATCGATCGTGCTAACCACCGATCAAAATCCTTCAGCGATGCCTCCTAAAAAGGCTGTTCATCCTTCATCTTCAAGGCAGGCACCACCTCCGCCTGATGAGACGGAATCCGTACCTGTCCTCCCACCTGCTCCAACGAATATCCCTCAAGGAGCCCCGAATATACCAACAACAAACCCATTGTTGGAGGCCTCTGGAAATCAAGATGACGTCCTACGTTTTCTCGGAAACACTCTCATAACTCTAAATGCCGGAGTTCATGCGCTGTCAAATCGGCTAGATCAACACTTCCCTGAACCGCAAAAACAACCCTCCGGAGGGTTACCATCGCAACCCATACCGGTAGCTTCCAGACATTCTATGGACGAACCACAGGTCCCGCCACTCGGCGGCCATCCCCCTGTACCGTCTCCACATTCCATACATTCCAGTTCGTCTCGGCAACCTCAACCGCAAGGCTCCACCGCCGAAACATCTAGCTATACCCTACCATGGGAAGGAGATCTCAAAAGAATCTAAGATCGTTTTGATGTCATGGAACAGCGATACCAGGCAAATCGGCCATCTGCCGTCATGGCGGCAATACACCAATCTGAATCTCCCTTCACCAGCGAGGTCATGGAAGCCCCATTACCCAGAAAGTATCGAGCGCCTGTTATCGCTCCGTACACAGGAATTGGCGACCCTCTGGAACATCTGGAAACATATAGGTCCCTCATGGAGTTGGAGGGACATGGTTCAGAAATCATGTGTAGGGCTTTTCCCCTAACATTGAAGGATGCAGCTCGTACGTGGTTCCGGGGGTTAAAGCCCCGTTCCATCAGTTCCTTTTCCCAGTTATCAGAGATATTCCTTTCTCAATTCATGGGGAGTATTCGCATTAAGAAGCCAGCCTCCCATCTGATGAATTTGAAACAGCAGCATGGGGAGACAATAAAGGAGTTCACAGTACGATTCACTGCCGAAGCCGTTCAAACTGAGGGTTACACCGAAGAAAAGGGTCTTACAGCCCTCATTGCCGGGATAACGAGCGAGAAATTCAGGTTTGCCTTAGATAAAAGCCCACCGAAAACTATGGCAGAATTCCAAGCCAAAGCTCAGAAATATATCAATGCAGAAGAAGTCGCATTGACACGCCATGGAGTACAGAGCAAGAAGCGCAAGCCAGAAGGAGCCTCTTCTACGGATAAGAAATACCGTCGTGACCAGCGTGATCGTTCTCCCAAGAGGCCTTACTCTGGTAAATATCATAATTACACTCCTCTTAATCAGCCTCCTGAAAAGGTTCTAATGGAGATTAAACACAAGCCATATGTGAAGTGGCCTGCAAAGATCAAATCCGATCCCGAGAAGAGGGACAAGAGCAAGTTTTGTTACTTTCACAAAGATCACGGGCATAGGACCCAGGACTGCATCTCTTTACGAGACCATATCGAAGCCCTTATTCGAAAAGGCCATCTCTAGGATTATGTTGCTCGTAAAAATCGATCACCAGAAAGGGCGAAGACCTCATCTCGCCAAAAGGAACCACCTCATCATTAAACCGACCAGGAGGACGCCGAGCCCACGGGAGAAATTCGCACTATCGTTGGGGGACCAGCTTGCGGGGGTGACTCTCAAGCTTCAAGAAAGGCATACGCTCGAAAGGCGTCCAAAGAACCCCAGCAGATCTATTGGCTGGAACAAGCGTCCAACTCATCGAAGGCTAGCCATCCTCCAATTTCTTTCACCCTCGAAGATGCAGCGGGAATTCACTTCCCTCATGAAGATTCCATCGTAGTCACACTGAAGGTATCAAATTATCTGACTCATCGAATTATGGTGGATACAGGTAGCTCGGCCGATATTCTGTATTTGGAGGCTTTCGACAAGATGGCGCTTGCCAGAAACCTCCTCAAGCCAGTATCGACCCCTCTTGTCGGCTTTGGAGGAGAGGTAGTAACACCTGAAGGAAGTATCGATCTCCCAGTCACTTTTGGGGAGAGTCCAGCGAAGACCACCGTCTTCGTAAACTTCCTCGTCGTGGATCGAAAATCAGCATATAACGCCATCTTGGGGCGGCCGTCTCTAACTAAGGTTGGAGCGGCCTTGCACCCTTCATATTTATGTGTTAAATTTCCGACCCCAAATGGCATCGGGGTCGTGCGAGGAAGTCAGCAGGAGGCACGGTCCTGTTACCAGATAGCCCTCCAAGATCGAAAGAAGGCTCAAGCGACACCTGTCATGGAAATAGTTCAAGGTTCATCCGACGTTCCCGCCACCGCGTTGCATCCAAGAGAAAATGCTCTGAAATCAGGAACTCCAGGGGAGGAAACAGTGGCGATCCGCTTGACCGAAGACGACCCGTCTAAGATCGTGTACATCGGTTCCTCCTTAAACATTATCTACCGTGAAGATTTGATCCGTTTCCTCACTGAATACCAGGACGTGTTTGCTTGGTCTCATAAAGATATGCCAGGCATCGATCCCAATGTCATCGCACATCGTCTCAACCTTGACCCGAAGCATAAACCCATATATCAGCGTCGACGTGCCTTTACTGCAGAAAGACAAATGGCGATCAAAACTGAAGTTGAGAAGCTGCTCGCGGCTAATTTCATAAAAGAAGTTGACTACCCACAGTGGGTCGCAAACGTAGTTCTCGTCCGGAAAGCTAATGGCAAATGGAGGATGTGCGTCGACTATTCAGACTTGAACAAAGCATGTCCCAAAGATAGCTTCCCGACACCACGAATCGACCAGTTGGTCGACTCAACAGCTGGACATGCTCTCCTCAGCTTTATGGATGCCTATTCTGGTTACAATCAGATTGTGATGCATCCACCTGATAGCCAGCACACTGCCTTCATCACAGATCGAGGACTATATTGCTACCAGGTAATGCCGTTCGGTCTTAAAAACGCAGGGGCCACTTATCAACGTCTTGTCAACAAAATATTCGCTTCTCAAATCGGTAAGAATATGGAAGTATATGTTGACGACATGCTCGTGAAAAGCATCGTTGAAGATGACCACATTTCTGATCTTCGAGAAGCCTTTGATTTAATGAGGAAGTATCAAATGAAATTGAACCCAGAAAAATGCGCGTTTGGAGTGTCTGCAGGGAAGTTTCTTGGGTTCATGGTTGGCCAACGTGGAATTGAGGCAAATCCCGAAAAGATTAAAGCATTGATAGAGATGAAATCCCCCATTACTCTGAAGGACGTCCAGCGTCTGGCTGGTCGCATCGCATCATTGAACAGGTTCATCTCACGAGCATCTGACAAGTGTTTGCCCTTCTTCAAACTCCTTCGTGCGACGGCCAAGTCTGATTGGAAGTGGACACCTCAGTGTGAAGAAGCTTTTCAACAATTGAAGCAATACATGAGCGCTCCCCCCATTTTATCTAAGCCTGTAGCACATGAGCAACTCATTCTTTATTTATCTGTGTCTTCCACGGCCGTTAGCGCCGCTTTAATAAGAGAAGATTCCGGGGTGCAAAGGCCCGTTTATTATATCAGTCGAGCAATGGTCGATGCAGAAACTAGGTATTTTGATATGGAGAAATTGGCCCTAGCCTTAGTCACGGCGTCTCGAAAACTGCGACCATACTTTCAAGCCCATGCTATTTTAGTACCAACAAATCATCCACTACGCCAAGTCCTTCAAAAACCTGAGGCTTCCGGGCGCTTAACTAAATGGGCGGTCGAGATCAGTGAGCATGATATCTCGTTCTGTCCTAGGACCGCAGTTAAGGGCCAAGCCGTGGCTGACTTCATCGCCGAATTTACATATTCTTCTGAAGATAATGTCATGTCAAGCGATCAGCCTCCTTGGTCGCTCTTCGTGGACGGGTCGTCACGGGCCACTGGCAGTGGAGCGGGCCTGATTTTAGTGGCTCCCGACGGGTCGCATTTTCAATATGCTCTGCGATTTGAATCACGCGTCTCCAATAATGAAGCAGAATATGAGGCCCTAATTGTTGGTCTCGAACTGGCCATTGTCCTCGCAGTCCAGAATTTGATAATTCATAGCGACTCCCAGCTCATTGTCAATCAAGTTCTTGGTGAATTCGAAGCCAAAGAAGAAAGAATGGCCTTATACAAGTCTCGTGTCCTCATCCTGCTCGCCAAACTGAAGACTTATAAAATAATTCATATCCCTCGCGAGCAGAACCAACTTGCCGATTCCTTAGCAAAACTAGCTTCTGCACCGGAATCGGAGTTATCACATTCGATCCCCATCGAGCATCGTCAGAACTTGAGTATCGACCAAGTGACTCTAGAGCAAGTTATATCGGTACAATCGTCTCCATGCTGGATGGATCCTATCATCCTTTACCTCAGAGATGGATACCTACCAGAAGACAAGAAAGCTGCGAGACAAATTCGGCTTCGAGCTGCCAGCTACACCTTACAAGATGGAATATTGTTGCGAAAAAGCTTCTCCTTGCCTTATCTAAGGTGTCTTCATCCAGAAGAAGCACATCGTGTTCTAGATGAAGTACACCAGGGGGCATGTGGTAATCATCCCAGGGGGCGATCCCTAGCATATAAAGCGATGAGGCAAGGATATTATTGGCCTACTATGAAAGCAGACGCCATCGAATTTTCTAAAAAATGCGACAAGTGTCAACGATATCTACCTATACCTCGCGTACCGTCTGAGCGGATGACCCCAATTGACAGCCCTTGGCCTTTTGCTCAGTGGGGGATCGATATCATTGGGCCCTTACCTATGGGAAAGGGACAGAATAGGTTCGCGATCGTGGCGGTTGATTATTTCACCAAATGGGCCGAGGCAGAACCATTAGCCAAAATTACTGAAAAACAAACTACTAAGTTTATGTGGAGAAATATCATATGTCGCTTCGGACTCCCTCATACTATAATTACCGATAACGGAACGCAGTTCGACAACGCAGCCTTTGGTGAATTTTAACAAATGACAACCTTACTTGTTGGATTTAAGCTCATTGATGTACCGCTTCAGGTTGCTTCTTCTCACTCTCCCGTGCTTGAATCAACTCTCCTTGTGCTTCCCCGATCTTTGATGCCGTTGGGTCGTTAATGCTCTAGCTCCAAGATCAACCACCTTGCATATGATGCTCTGACGGAGATGCCCAAGGTGCTAGGAGATGGTGAATCCTCTACCAATGGTAGAAAATGAGTTTCCTAGAGGGATACATATATTTGGATTCCAAGGTGATCTTTAAATAAATGTTTTACCAATGATCAAGGTGTTTAAACTCCTAAGAATTAAGAGAGAACAAGTCCATTCTCATTTGAGCATTAAATGCCCCAAGCTTGTAATGAATCATAAGAAGAATGCCTTGTATGGGTTAGAATTAGAGATCCTAATGATAAATTATGGTGGTTACTTCTAAATCCTCAAAATCTCATCTCTTAGTCCAAAAATCGTCTCTATTGTATTTAAAGAAAAATCTCCAATGGGCAGAACACGGGTAGAAAAACGGTCGCTTCAATATATCGAAAAGGAGTTTCAATTGATCGGAGTGATCTTCGATATATCGAAAAATCTGTCTAGAGAGCTGGTAAGATTGCTTGACATATTTCCGATATATCGAAATGAGTTTCGATATATCGAACACACTCATCTCGATATATCGAATGATCAATTCGATTTATCGAAGGAACTGTCCAGAGAGTTTGTAAGTTTTGCTGGACATACTTTGATATATCGAAATTATCATTTTGATTAATTGAAGACCTATCGAAAATTATTATTTGGGCCTAATTGTTTACAGCAACTTCCATCTCTTTTATTAACCTAATTTATCATGTTTTTCTATATTATCTAAGGCTAATAAGGATGACTAAGGGTATTCCTAGTTGGTCCAAGTCATCTAAGAGGATTTGGGTATTTTGGTTTAAAGGGTTAAGGTCACCAAGGCATCTCATTTACCTGTTCCTCTTCTTTGATGCTTCTGGTCCACTTGAATCTTCAGTCTTCAGCTTACTAAGGCTCAACTGACATTACAACACAAGGACCCACGTGATTGACAAATAAGGTGCACTAGTGTGCCATAAAAAAGTGCATTAACAACCACCCCATCACCTGCACACAATGCATGCCATGCCGAACCATGCATAATTAGCCAAGTTGTTAATTATTTCATTTGAACATCAGCTAGTTGGCGAAGCCACCGTACTTACATCCTATTACCCGGCCAACCTGGGACCATCTGGCTCCTTGGCAGTGAATGCCTATCATTGCCAATAACTCCTAGATCCAACATCGGGTCATTACCTGAGAGCCCGATTTGGCCGTGACTCATCAGTCACGCCCAACTTAGGTGAGAAAATGGCTCATCACCCCTTCCCATAGTCAGGTGGAAGGCTCATCATCTCCACGGGTGCTCAATGGACATTATGGGGAGGCTCGTCACCCCAGCGTAGGCCGACAGCTTAGACATAGGTCCCATACCACCACTCCCGGCTCATGAGACTTGAGGATCCATTCACAGAGTAATTCATAAGTGGGTCAATCCAACGGTAATGTTGGTACTTTAAATTCGATATAGCATTGACAGTAACACAACATACAAAAGTCCAATTCGGTGTCGGGTCGGTACTGTAAGAACCCACATTCTTGTTAGCAAGCATACACACTTGTACGCCCTCGAAGCTTAGATTCATAAAACATGTAAGACACTTCAGGAAAATATCTTCATTAGTTAGCTTAGTAGGTGGATCGAATTTCGAGGACAAAATTCTGTGTAAGGATGGTAGAATGTGAAAGGACGTCGGGTGGTCTAACACGACACCCACGTATGTGCGGAAGCTTGAAGAGCAAATAAAATTATGGCTAAACCTATAGGAGGGGGTGATTAGGACCTTTTTTTTTAAAATTCTTTTCGCCTACTTATATAATTCAACAAATCAAACTAAGTAAGCAAGAACACTTCGGCTTCCAAGCTTAAGTGGGTCCAATCACAAGACTAGCATATGATAAAGCAATAAACAACCTAGTCAAAAGCATGCATAGGTAAACAAAAGATTTAACTAATCAAGCTCCTAACCTATGCAACCTAAGTAGACTTATGAGAATGGATCAATGAGCTCAAGTCTACACAACTAGTGAAAGTACATCTTGTGTGTGGATGTGCCTAATTAGTGCCTAGCATACATTCCTATCAAGCATTCATAATTAGACAATTAAACTAACAATGCTAAGATATTAATGTGCTCAATTCAATCACAAACACAAGCATATATAGTGGTTCGACTTTGGGTCTACTTCACTCCCGGTTCAAGTACTCAACTCCTTTGAGCACACCGGCATTCACTATCGGAGGTTTTAAATGAGGTTCACCTCTCAACCTTTACAAGGAGGTTTTACCGGTTTACCTCTCAACCATAACTGGAGTTTTGGACAAAGGGCTAACTCTCAACCCAAACGGAGTTTTGGACATAAGCTAACTCTCAACCCGACTCACGTTCACTCCCGTGATGGAGGCTCCCCCTTGGAGACTTTAGTTTAGGCCCGGCTAATGGGCCAAGGAACGGCTAACGTCCCTAGTTCGAGTTCGACAACCAAACTCTAAATGGACTCTCAATAAAGACAACCTTACTTGTCGGATGAGCCCCTTGTTTAGCGCCGGTTCGGGTTGCTTGATCTCCGCTCTCCCGTGCTTCAATCAGCTACCCTTGCTCCCACGATCGTGTTACCGTTGCGTCGCCAATGCCTCAGCCACACTTGATCAAACACCTTGCATGCGATGCCTTTGAGATGCCTAAGGTGCTAGGAGGGTAGGTTTGAGAACTCTACAACTAATGGGAATGGGTTGCCTAGAGGTTCTCTCCTACAACGATCTCATCTTAGAGTTTTGGACAAGGATTTGCCAATCAAGAAGGTTCCAAACTCTAGAGATCAAGAGGGGATGAAGGTCATCTTCTTCATGAGCTTGGAATGCTCTAATCTTGTGTTAAAGCACAAGGAAGATGCCTTGCATAGGTTGGCAATGAGCCTCAAATGGTCTCCAACAATGGTGGCTTCACTCCTCTCGAAATCCCTCTCAATACCCCTCAAAACAAGCCAAGCCCATTTATAAAAGAAGGTGCAACGGATACAAAACGGGCAGAAAACGGCTAGTGCCGACCGGTCGCACGATCGGTCGGCCAGGGGCCACGACCGGTCGTCCAGGGTTAAGACCGGTCGGCCATAGCACAAAAAATGGACAGGGGCTGCTGTGTATATACAGGGGGTCTGTCCGACCGGTCGCGACCGGTCGTCCAAGGTTAAGACCGGTCGGCTATAGCACGAAAAATGGACAGGGGCTGCTGTGTATATACAGGGGGTTTGTCCGACCGGTCGCGACCGGTCGTCCTTATGGCCTGCACAACAGCAACACCTGCTGTTTCAACTGGACTGACTGTTCGATCGGTCTTGACCGGTCGGCCAGGGGTCCACGACCGGTCGTGACCGGTCGGACAGGCCTAGGTTCAGCCCACTGTTTTGCTGACCCATCCATTCTTCAACCCTCTCACTTAGGCCAAGATTTAAGTGATGTTTTGGGACACCTAGGGCCAATTTATGATGACTAAAGGTTCCCTAATATGGTCAAGGTCATCAAAGAAGCAAAGGGGTTGGGTTTTGGTCAAGGTTAAGGCACCAAGGCATCACTTTTACCTGTATCTTCTTCCTTGATGCAGCGGTGCCATTTGAGTCTTAGGTCTTCGTCTTCATTGGGCTCAACCGACACTAAACTCACTGACGTAAGTGATTGACAAACAAGGTGCACTAGTATGCCACAAAAAAGTACACTAACAGAATGTAATGCCCCAAAAATTTGAGCACACGAGTAAGTACACGAGTACATGTCCAGACAGTGAGAACTTCAATTCTAGGCCGTATTGTTCACTCGCATACACACACGTATGTACTTTTATACGCGTTCCAACACTTTTTAAGGCATTTGAAAACTCAGTATACTTAGCTAAGTCAACAAACTGACCGTTAGAAGAATCTATCGTTGCTAGACCGAAAGATCTAACCTTCCACTTTGATTTCGAATTACGCGATCAATGTAAACCCGCCGTACATCGTCCTGTACAAATGTCTGTCCATAAATCTGATTCGTACATCGTGTCCGTCAACGGGCATATGCTTAGACTAGTGAGTTCTCGACCCTATGAATCTGCTCACGTGTGTTTGTAACACCCTAGGATTTTAGAATAATTTAAATTATAATTTAGTTAATTATTTAATCATTTAAACAAATTAAAATATTGATAAATTAATAATAAATCATCCGTAGGGAATTACTATATGGTCTCTTTATTAAAGTTGCTTAGAATAAACCCTAGAACAACATGGAAGTGATAGATTTTACAAAACTCGTAAATTTATGATAATTACGAAAATGACATTAGTTAAACTTAAGTTATACAACCTTTTTACGTTTTATGATTTCTGGAAATAATTTTCACACGAAACGTTATATACAAGTTCTAGGACATAATTTAACCGTACATTTTGAATTTCAACCCTCCGATCATCCTACAAATGCCCTAAACAGAAATCGGGTCATAAGTGGGCCGCCGTAACTCGGATCTGCCTCATTTTTCTTGTCAGTGATTTATTTTGCGTTATTCACATATTAGACGGAGCAAACGGTATAGATAAACTTCAAGTAGACCCCGCGTGCAAAGAGGAGCATAAAATGTACATTACGTGCGACGCACGTTAAAAAGAAAAAACAAAAGAATTCCATTCGAATTCTTCTTCCTTGCTGTGTAAACAGCGGACGGCGCTGCCGTCTCTGTCGGTCCACACCATCCATCATGGTGGGCCCCAGTAACAGATCCACACCGTCCATCCGTTTCCTTTCCCTCAAGCCTTCATTCATCTCAAGATTTTCGCCCATCAGTTGAGTGTTTCGACCCTCTTCAACCCACCGTTTAAACCCAAGATTTGTCAAGATCTTCGGTTCTACCAGTGCATGGTTGGGCCAGATCTCTTCTAGGCCTTTGTGTGGACCCCACCTAGACTTCCAACGGCTCGCATGCGCAATAACTTCCCAAAATACATCGTTTTCCTTCTCCAATTCAAACAAGGACTCCTCCGTACGCACCCATCTGCTCCACCGGCCATTGGAAACTATAAGACCCCCGGGCTATGTTTCCCTCCTTCAGAAAACGCAAGAGAAAGAGAAAGAGAAAGAGAGAGAGAGAGAGAGAGAGAGAGAGAGAGAGAGAAGTTGTGAGAGAGAGAGAGAGAGTGGGACGTTAGAGAGAGAGGAGAGAGAGAGTGAGAGAAGGTGGTGTGGTGCCGTGGCCTTGCTGTTGCTGCGCCACAGCACTGCTAGACCTTGCTCTAGTAAAGAAAAAGAAGGAAAGAGAAAAAGAAGAAAGAAGGAAAGAAAGAACGAAGAAAGAAGAAGGAAGAAAGAAGGAAAGAAAGAACGAAGAAAGAAGAAGGAAGAAAGAAGAAGAAAGAAGAAGGAAGAAGAAGAAGAAGGAAGAAGAAGTTCCACCCGAGTCGACTCATTGAGCCGGCTCAGGGTCAATTTGGGTCTTTGGATCTGTCAGTGAGTGATTCATCTCACGTAACTTTCTTCGTTAATTTTTCTTTAGTGTTCTCCTCTGTTTATGTTCAATTTATAAAGTCTCATTCTCTAGTTAGGATTTTAGGCATGCTTTTATGTTTTCTTCCGTATCATGGAATCCTAGGTAATGGATCCATCCATCTCCTATCTTTGTATCCTTGAAAGCTCTTATGCCAATTATCCTTTTCTTATTGAGATAATTTTCTCAACTTTTCCTTTTTAATGCACGTGTCAGAATGCTACGACAATTCGATTTAGGATTTGTTACATGTGATGTCATCAACATTCAACCCTAAATACATGTGGTATTCTTAAGATTCCACGTGACATTATTCTTAAATTTACTGATCAACAACAACTTAAGCTTAAATAATATGCAATACATAGCTCTTGGAACAACCTTAGCTAAGCGTCAACGTATTAAACCTTACACGATGATCTTCTCAAATCCCTCGATCAACAATAACTAAAATTGGATAAAGAATTAGCTATATGAATGAAAATAACATATGCATGGTGTGGACCCTCGCCGATTTTTCGCGCTCCCACACGAAGTTCTTCTCGCCCCTTTCCCTTTCGGGAAAAGATGGAGACGAGGATGCGTGAGTGCGAAATCGCCGTTTGTGCCACTGGCTTGCCTCGTTCTCGAGGGCTTTGTTTGGTAGTCGTGTTAAGCTGGATGTGTTTAAGTGGGTTTATATAAGACCAGAGTCGCCACTAGCCAATTACTTCGAATCTACAGTCGGCTAGACCCCGTAGAAACGTTAGAGAAGGGGATCTGAAGATTCCTTCCTCTAAAATGACTCATTTTGATCTGCGGCCAGAGATTCAAGGTAAGGGATCACGGTTACAGGGTGGGAAGAGGTTAAGCACCCCACACACTGCCCGTACCGAAGTACGGTCTCTACTTCACAGAATCGATCGAATACTTGAAAGTCTAATTTAATCCTCGTACATTCTCATAAATGACATGATGCATGAATGCGGGTCTGAACAGTAAGAGTTTCTGATGGGTAGGTTCTAACAACGGGCAAGCCCAGAGCATACGCTCGAACTGACAGGTGCTTTATAGCGAGATGATGCATGCTGTGTGCTTGAATATTCGAAGTGCTTATAGTGATATGTACGTGAATGCAGGTCTGAACAGTAAGAGTTTCTGATGGGCAGGTTCCAACAACGGGCAAGCCCAGAGCATACGCTCGAACTGACAGGTGCTTAATATAAAGACATATGTAGTGTGCTTGAATAATCAAGGTGCTTTATGGTGAAGCAGGGGGGTTGGAAGAAGAGTAAATGTTGCACTTATGCTAGATGCAAATGAGATGATGCTGGAAAAGAGTAGCTGGATGGACGGAGGTGTCGCAAGGATTAGCTTCGAGTGGCTGGATCATGACTTGGATGGATTGGGAGGCTTGGACCAGTGGTCAGGCTAGGCTAGACCAAGGTTAGGCTCTCCTCACTCGGGCTCTCCTTGGTGGAAAAATGGGCTAAGGATTGGAGAGGGGCTCGGGACAGACTAGGACTTCACTGGACTCGAAGGGATGTCCAAATGAGAAGGGGAGAGGGGTATTTATAGCAGCGAGCAGTGGCAGAGCTCGTAATTTATTCCGGGCGGCCTAGCTATGGGCCGCCCGTACGGCCGCTCCTCGGTTTTCAGCGATGTACGGTTGTTACCTCGGGGCTGCTGTTTGACTCACTGGGTCGACTCAGTGAGTTGACTCAGCGGGTCGACTCGGTGAGTTGACTCGACGGGTTGACTCGGTGATTTGACTCGATGGGTTGACTCGACGGGTTGACTCAGCGGGTTGACTCGACGGATTGACTCAGCGGGTTAACTCAGCGAGTTGACTCAGTGGGTTGACTCAGTGAATTTACTTTTTTAGGATTTTTTTTACTGGCCTTTTTTCTAGTGGGTTTTTCAGGCTGATGTTTAAGACTGGGTTGACTGGGTTCAGGCTTAATCTGGGCTATGGAATGGTGCTTACAAAGGTGAGTTTGGCTGAGTTTGGACTTGGGATTTGGGGGTATGGTCCTCCATTCTTCCAGCTATCTCTACCAACATTGTAGCCGAAGGTGGGGTGTCTACAGATGCCCCTCTTTGGCAGAGGTTGCTTGCAACCGAATGCCAAAGCGAGTGGACACCCCATTTCTGACCCGGTCATTCATAGATCATGTTCTGAAATCTTTGCTTGCCTTTGCATCTGTGCCAGTTGATCGTTTGGAAATCGATCACTTGCACATACTGCGGGAGTTTGGAGAAAACGTTGCGATTGTCCCTGCATGCGCTGCAACCTGGGTACCCAATCGCAACCCTTCCATTCCCGATCGGTACTAACATCGGAAAGGTACAGGAGAGCCTCTGCGTCGATAGTCTTACGAGGATGCTGACCCTGAGACTGATTGTGTGATGTTTGATGTTTTCCCAGATCACTCTAGGAGTACTTGTTTCGCTTGACTGTCAAAGTGGTTAGACGCCCTGCGTCAGATAGTCTTACGGGATTCTACTACGCCGACTTGGACTTAGTCAAGGTACTTCAGGCATCCACGCCTGGGTATGTGCGGGTGGGCTTTTTTCACCCGATCTGCTGGTTTCGATGCTTGGTTTGCAATTCATTCTTTCCTTGATTGTGGTCTGGAATCTTTGTTATCCTTTGTATCTGAGTCAGTTGATTGTCTGGAAGTTGATAACTCGCACATACCGCGAGAGTTTGGAGAAAACGTTGCGATTGTCCCTGCAGTTTGCTGCAACCTGGGTACCCAATTGCAACCCTTCCATTCTCGATCGGTACTAACATCGGAAAGGTACAGCAGAGCCTCTGCGTCCGTAGTCTTACGAGGTTGCTGACCCTGTGACTGATTGTGTGATGTTTGATGTTTTCCCAGATCACTCCAGGAGTACTTGTTTCGCTTGACTGTCAAAGTGGTTAGACGCCCTGCGTCAGATAGTCTTACGGGATTCTACTACGCCGACTTGGACTCAGTCAAGGTACTTCAGGCATCCACGCCTAGGTATGTGCGGGTGAACTATTTCCACCCAATCTGCTGATTTTGATACTTGGGTTACAATTCATCGTTTCCACCTATTCAAATGGTTTCTGTGACCGAGCCTTTTGGCTTTCATCTTTTATATCTTGGCATGTGGTACGACTGCACTGACACTGGAGTTCAGTTCGACCATACTTTGAGTGCATTAGATCCGATGGTCTCCGGGGAAACCGCGAGACATCGGATCTTATTTGATTTTGCGTCGGCTCCTACCCAGAGATATGGAAGATCTCCTGGTGTTTTGGAGGCAGAACGCTCCACTGGGAAAATATTTTTTTTTGGATTTTCGAAAAGATACCCACTCTGAGGAGTGATACTCCGTGGGGTTTTTATTTGCTAATGGGAATATTTTTTTTCTTTTTTTTGAAATGGAAATCTGGTCTACACGTGCCTCCACTAGGGATGCCTGTGGGGTCTTTGGCTAACCTACTTTATTTTGAAAGCAGGTAAACATGATGATTAATGCGATGGATGCTGATGCATGGAGATGCAGGATGAATGCATGGTTTGGCTCATTCTCTTTTCAGTTTGATGATTTTGCTTTTGCTATGGGTGCAGAGAACTTTGAGCTTATTGCTTGCAGGGTTGTGCTCCCTGGGGATTTTCTTTTTAATGCGGATGTTTGGTCAGCGGGTTGGTCAAGATCCCGACCCGTGATCGATCAGGTCCATCGTCCCAATATGCTGTTTCTTTGCTAATGAGAATGTACGAGGATATTACCCGACTTCAAGATGTTCTTCTGGTATAAATGCGATTGAGAAGGTGTTTGGTCGCCAGTTTTGATCAAGATTCCAATTTGTGGGCGATTGGATCAGTCATCCCATACTGTGAAGTGATTGGAGTTCAAGACTCCTGAAGTGTAGTGCTGGGGATACTGACAATTTTTGTGATTTTTTGCAGATACCTGGGTCCGAATCTTTACCTGAGAGGTCAGGATAGAGATCGGTTATTGAAAGCAAGGGAAATATTTTTGTGATTTTTTGAAAATTTTCTTGAAAGCAAGGAAATCATTTTTTGTGATTTTTGACAATATTTTGATTGAAAGCAAGGGAAATATTTTTTTGATTTTTGAAAAGGTGATTTTGCAATGTTTTTGTATTTTTGTGATTTTTATGAAATGCAGGGAAAAGTATGGAATTTTCATCCACTTCCCGCTTCTACTGCTGGTAAGGTACCCGATCCATTTTACGTCAGCGAGCAAGACGAGTCTCACACAGTTAAGTGCCGTAGTTTTACATCTTCGGATGAGGGGATCTTGAGGGTTTTCAGTCAACACACCCACAAAGTTGCCTGCTCCTCATGTGCAAATCACATAGACCACGTATCGTCCGACGGACTCCTTCGGCCACAAAATGAGCCACATCCTCACATTTCCTTAGTCAATCCAGTTTGGGGCCTTACGTTGCTCACAATTCCGTGAGGGTGCGCTCCACCTCCCAACAGCCTTAATCCCCTTCATGAGTTTTAGGAACAGGGAACATCCGTTAGATTCAACAGCGACTTCCAAATCAAGGTTGTCTATCACGGTGCGTTCAACACGAACAGGGTTGCGGAGTTCTGCCCGCCTCAGCCCTTACCTGTTTAAAAGATTCTGGACACCCGTACGATCAAGTGTCAGCCATGTCCGGAACAGGTTAGGAAAGAAAGCCCCCGAGAAGTTAATCCCAGTGTAGTTTTAGGTCTTCGGACCGCTGGGGATGAATTTGTGCAGTTGAAATTGATGGCAAATTTTTTTTTATTTTTTATTTTTATATTTTTTTGTATTTTGAAAAGGTTCCATAGTTCAACTCAAGTAATCGAAGATGACACTGGTTTTATGGAAATCTTGAAATCTTTTTGATATTTTTGGAAATGATCCGGGTTATCAAACCTTGATCCCAACGGTCGAGGCCGATGCCGGTTTTTAGTTGAAAGCGAGAAAAGGTCCCCTGAGAAATTAATCCTAGTGTAGTTTAAGGTCTTCGGACCAAAATCTGTACATGCTGAAAATACGTTCCTTTTTTGTGATTTTTTCGAAATGATCCAGGTCATCAGATCTTGGCCTGAACGGCTGGGATCGATGCTGGTTTTTATTAAAAATCTCTCGAGATGTCGATCCCGACGTAGTTTAAGGTCTTCGGACCCAATTTTGTAAAAGAGGGGCTGGTAATATATTTTTGTTTTTCGAAATGATCCAGATCATCAGATCTTGGCCTAAAAGGCTGGGATCAATGCTGGTTTTTATTAAAAATCTCTCGGGATGTCAATCCCGTCGTAGTTTAAGGTCTTCGGACCACAATGCTGTGCAAGCGATGCTGGAAATCACACTTTTTTTTTTTTTTAGACAGTGTCCAGAGTCATCAGGCCTTAATGAAGACTGATGTAGGACGGGTCGCTGACTATTTCATGGCCCAGATGGAGCAAAAGAAGACCGGACGGGGCCGAAAGTGATCCGGACCGTCAGGACCGTGAATCGGTCGTATCTCACAATCCGGAATGAGTTACGGGACGTATAATATATCAATTTGGGGTAGCTCGAGCTACTTTAGCCAACCAACCCCGCTATGCTGGGTTGCCTAGCCCAGAATCGCGAGAATCGACCGTATTGACGGTCATTAGGCTAGTTTATTTTCATTTTTACTATTTATAGTAAGTTTTAATTTGATCATAACTTTGCATCTGTAGGGTTTTAGAGTTAGTGCCCAACATGAAAAGGGCTTAGAATATTTCGTAGAACAACGTGGTTGAGGCCGTTTAATAACTTTCTATTTTTGGCCGAAAACCAAGAGTTCTAGTAGGATTGAACGACTTCTATAAATAGTAAGTTGCGTTTTCTAGGAGTTTTAGTTGGAGTTGGATTTTGATACTTTACCTAGGGTTTAGTTTCCTATTTATATGCATTGTAATTCCATTTTTATTCATTCAATTATCAATAAATCAATTATTCGGAATTTATTTCCTTTTTTTTATCTTTTATTTCTTCTCGTGGATTCGAGAAACACTCGGTTAGGGAGACGGTGATCGACCTACCACGTCCTCCCTGCGTCATTGGTATCAGAGAGAGGTTTCTTCCTCAGGACGATGACCTCTAATGAAGAGATGGATCCTCATCCTAAGGACGGTGCTCCAAGGGACTATCTAACGGCGACAGCTTTCGAAGCAGCGCAACGGGAGAACCGGTTGATCCTGCAAGGTATACAGGCAACCCTCGACCAGATTGCAGTATCGCTAGCTCCGCTTCGAGCCCAAGGCGACTAACAACCACCAACCGTTGCTATACGGGACAATCATGTTGTCCGTAGAGCACCCCAGGTGGATAATCGTAGGGCTACACCAGACGAATCAGAACCAAGCGATGATGAGGTCAAAGACATTTTGGTACGACGACCTGCGCTAGGGAATGAGCGTGTGGAACGAGCAGAACGAGACTATCGGGGCAAAGCTGATCTTCCCAGCTTTAATGGCCTACTTCGAATAGAAGAGTTCCTCGACTGGCTGGCAGAGGTCGAGCGATACTTCGACTATATGGAAGTGCCGGACGACAAGAAGGTAAAACTAATTGCTTATAAATTTAAATCTGATGCTTCAGCATGGTGGGAAAACCTACAGGTTTCCCGCACCCGTCAGAATAAGGCACCCATCCGAACATGGCCTAGAATGAGACAACTTCTTAGAGCTCGATTCCTCCCTAGCGACTATGAACAAATTTTGTTCCAACAATACCAAAATTATCGTCAGGAAAATCGAACCGTAGCCGAATATCTTGAAGAATTCCAACGATTGGCTACACGGAATAATTTATTGGAATCAGAGGCACAACAAGTATCACGATTCATTGGTGGGTTGCGATTTGCAATCCAGGATCGAGTCCAGATGCATCCGGTATGGACGTTGAGTGAGGCCAACCAATTGGCCACTCGAGCAGAAACACAGTTGTCACGGCCCCCTGCTCGACCCTATCCAGCAACACGAAATCCCAACACCGGACCCACTCAAGATACAACGCTGGCCAAAGGCAAGGAGCCTATAGGAGGGCGTCCTCAACCTCCTACGGTCACGAACCGGGACGGGGGAAGCGGTTCCTCAAGACCTCAATGTACAGCTCCCACTACAGCAGGTTCCAGCAGGATCCCCAACCCATATGGTCGGCCAAGACCAGACCATTGTCTCCGTTGTGGCCAACCAGGTCACTGGTCGAACGCTTGCCCCCAACGCCCTGCAGCACACTTAACTACGAATGAAGGCGGCGTGGAAGGCGAGTCAACAGAAGACAACCCTGAATTGGAACGGGCCGAAGAGGGGGACACAGAAGATGTCGATTGGCTGACTGAAGATCATGGGGAATCGCTAGTAGTAAGACGACTACTTTACGCTCCCAGGAAGGAAGTGCACCCACAACGACATAATATTTTTCGCACAAAGTGCACCGTGCAGGGCAAAATCTGTGACGTGATCATAGACAGTGGGAGTAGCGAAAATATTGTCTCGAGAATTATGGTGGATAAGTTACATCTGCCTATGACGAAGCACCCTACCCCTTACTCTATCGGTTGGATCAAGAAGGTGAACGAAACCAAGGTAACTCATCAATGCATTATCTCGTTTTCCATTGGTAAAAGCTATAAGGACGAGGTCCTCTGTGATGTGGTTGACATGGAAGCCTGCCACATGTTACTTGGGCGGCCATGGCAATCGGATCGAGATAGTGACCCACAGTGGACGGGAAAACATATACATGTTCACCAAAGATGATCGGAAAATTGTTTTGGCCCCTATGACACCAGACAAACACCCTGAAGCTTCTAAAGTGGAGGGGAACTCTCTCCTTACCATTCGCGAGTTTGTTAAGGAATCAAGAACGGCGATTATGCCGTTATGGTAAAAGGCGAGGAGCCAGGATCCTCTAATATTCCTCAACGCCTTAAACCACTGCTAGAAGAATTTCGAAGTACTTGGCCTGGAGAGTTACCTGATGAGTTGCCTCCCATGCGAGACATACAACATCACATCGACCTTATCCCAGGGTCCAGTCTACCCAACCGACCGTACTATCGGATGAGTCCGAAAGAGTGTGAAATTCTACAGGGACAGGTGGAGGAACTGATCCGTAAGGGTCTTATTAAAGAGAGCATGAGCCCGTGTGCCGTTCCGGCACTCCTTACCCCAAAGAAGGACGGAACATGGCGTATGTGCATCGATAGCCGCACGATCAATAAAATAACAGTTAAATATCGATTTCCAATACCGCGGTTGGATGACATGCTGGACATGCTCGAGGGCTCCAAGGTGTTCTCGAAACTGGACTTACGGAGTGGATACCATCAAATCCGTATTAGGCCAGGTGACGAGTGGAAAACGGCCTTCAAGACCAAGGAAGGGCTATATGAGTGGCTGGTTATGCCCTTCGGTTTGACCAACGCACCAAGCACCTTCATGCGTTTAATGAACCAAGTGTTGAAGCCGTTCATTGGCCGTTTCGTTGTCGTTTACTTTGACGACATTCTAATATACAGTCAGGATGAAACAGAGCACATGACCCACATCAGAAAAGTGCTACAAGTGTTGGCCGACAACAAGCTATACTTAAATCTGAAAAAGTGTAGCTTCTTAACTGATCAATTATTGTTTCTGGGGTTCATCGTGTCGTCCATGGGTATCCGAGTGGACGAAGAAAAGGTACGAGCTATTCGGGATTGGCCGACTCCGACAAACATTCATGAGGTACGAAGTTTTCATGGGTTGGCGACCTTCTATCGTCGATTTGTGCGGA
This sequence comes from Liriodendron chinense, assembly GCA_003013855.2. NCBI lineage: Eukaryota > Viridiplantae > Streptophyta > Magnoliopsida > Magnoliales > Magnoliaceae > Liriodendron > Liriodendron chinense. The sequence continues at coordinate 3,733,720 of ML058345.1, forward strand.
ACTTCAGCAGTATCGTCGCGCCGATTACCGACTGTATGAAGAAGGGTCCGTTTCAATGGACCGAAGGGGCTGAGAAGAGCTTTGCAGAAATTAAAGATCGGTTGTCCACTACCCCGGTTCTGGTACTCCCTAATTTCGACAAGCTATTTGAGGTAGAATGCGACGCATCTATTGTCGGCATTGGGGGAGTCCTTTCTCAGGAGGGCAGGCTGGTTGCCTTTTACAGTAAGAAACTCAGCGACGCACGACAGAAGTGGTCGACCTATGAACTTGAATTATATGCAGTGGTTCAAGCACTGCGCCATTGGCGCCATTATCTTATTCAAAGGGAATTTATACTGTACACTGATCATCAGGCCTTAAAATTTATCAATACTCAGACTAACGTGAATCGTATGCATGCTAGATGGATTTCGTTTTTACAGGAATTCACGTTCGTTCTGAAACACAAATCAGGGCAGCAGAACAAGGTGGCAGATGCACTAAGCCGACGTGCATCCCTTCTTATTACAGTGAGCAGTGAGGTGATCGGGTTCGACTGCCTCAAGGAACTTTATGCCGAGGACTAGGATTTTGCAGATGTATGGAAAAAGTGCCAAGAAGGGCACCCGAGTGACCTTCTAATTCAAGATGGTTTCCTCTTCAAAGGAAATCGACTTTGCATCCCGCAGAGTTCGTTACGGGACAAAATTATTATTGAGCTGCACGGCGGTGGCCTCGGCGGTCATCTAGGACGAGATAAGACTCGAGCGATGGTGGAAGAGCGGTATTACTGGCCGCAACTTACTCGTAATGTGGGCAGGGCGGTACAACGATGTCATATTTGTCAAACCGCTAAAGGACAATCTCAAAATACAGGTCATTACACGCCATTACCCGTGCCAGATGCCCCTTGGGAGAATTTATCTATGGATTTTATATTAGGGCTCCCACGAACACGACGCGGCATGGACTCAGTGTTCGTGGTGGTAGACCGATTCTCCAAGATGGCACACTTCATTCCGTGTAAGAAGACCTTTGATGCGATACACGTTGTGAACCTTTTCTTCAGAGAGGTTGTGCGACTACATGGGATTCCTAAGACGATCACTTCAGACCGGGACACAAAGTTCGTTAGCCACTTTTGGCTAGCCTTGTGGAATCGGTTCGGTACACGACTTCACTTCAGCAGTGCTTATCATCCACAAACAGATGGACAGACTGAGGTCGTCAACCGCACATTGGGCAATCTCATCCATTGCCTTTCAGGTGACAAACCGAAGCAGTGGGACATGGCCCTGGCTCAAGCAGAGTTTGCGTTCAACAACATGGTAAACCGATCGACAGGAAAATCTCCGTTCCAGATTGTTTATGGGTGCGTTCCTCGTCACACACTCGATTTGGTTCCCCTGCCCAAGCTTCCGGGCATGAGCGTTACAGCTAAACATATGGCAGACCGAATCATGGACATACATGCAGACGTGCGCAACAAATTACAGGCTTCGAACGAGAAGTACAAAGAAGCGGCGGACAAGCATCGGCGCGCCAAAGTGTTCGAAATAGGAGATCAGGTGATGGTCCACCTACGTAAAGAGCGATTTCCTACCGGGACCTACAACAAGTTGAAACATAAGAAGATTAGACCGGTACCGATCATTCGCGAGATCAATGACAATGCCTACGTTGTTGATCTTCCAGATGACATGGAGATTTCAAGGACTTTCAACGTGGCAGATCTGTACGAATATCATGAACCAAAGTTGGACGAGAACTCGGGGTCGAGTTCTTTCAAAGTGGAGGAGACTGATGTAGGACGGGTCGCTGACTATTTCATGGCCCAGATGGAGCAAAAGAAGACCGGACGGGGCCGAAAGTGATCCGGACCGTCAGGACCGTGAATCGGTCGTATCTCACAATCCGGAATGAGTTACGGGACGTATAATATATCAATTTGGGGTAGCTCGAGCTACTTTAGCCAACCAACCCCGCTACACCAGGTTGCCCAACCCAGAATCGCGAGAATCGACCATATCGACGGTCATTAGGCTAGTTTATTTTCATTTTTACTATTTATAGTAAGTTTTAATTCGATCATAACTTTGCATCTGTAGGGTTTTAGAGTTAGTGCCCAACATGAAAAGGGCTTAGAATATTTCGTAGAACAACGTGGTTGAGGCCGTTTGATAACTTTCTATTTTTGGCCGAAAACCAAGAGTTCTAGTAGGATTAAACGACTTCTATAAATAGTAAGTTTACTATTTATAGTAAGTTGCGTTTTCTAGGAGTTTTAGTTGGAGTTGGATTTTGATACTTTACCTAGGGTTTAGTTTCCTATTTATATGCATTGTAATTCCGTTTTTATTCATTCAATTACCAATAAATCAATTATTCAGAATTTATTTCCTTTTTTTTATCTTTTATTTCTTCTCGTGGATTCGAGAAACACTCGGTTAGGGAGACGGTGATCGACTTACCACGTCCTCCCTGCGTCAAAGACCGATGCCGGTTTTTATTGAAAATCTCTCGGGATATTGATCCCGACGTAATTTAAGGTCTTCGGACCATAAAACTATGTATAAGAGAGCAGCAATCCAGGTTGGAGACTACGGGAATTCTCCTTGGAATGGTTCGGATCATCAGGTCATACCCTTGGATGGCTGAGATCACTGTTTGACCAAGTCAATCTTTTTCTTTCTTTTCCTTGAAAATCCCATGGAACTTTTCCACATCATCAAGCCAATTTCTCACCAATTTCTCTCATGGTGAGATTTTGGTGAGATCTCTTCCTTTTTCTCACCATTCTCTTCCATCACTTCATTCTTACATGGAGGTACAAGATTCACTTGCAACCACCCTTCCCAAGGAGGAGTTCTTCCCAAGGAGAAGGGGAGAGAGGTCGTTTCATATAGGTAGGGGCTAGGACGGCCTCCTATGGGTCGCCCGGACGGTCTCTGACCCCTGGTCTCTTCAGTGGGCTGGGTAAAAGGGTGCCCTCCCCTTTTCTATATAACATGGGGCACCCTTGCCCCCTCCATCGTGCAATCTCTCTCTTCTCTCTCTCATACTCTCTCTTTTTCCAAGTTTTCTCTCTCTTCTTTGGTGGTCCTTTGCTTCTTTCAAGTGGTGGCCCTTAGAGACATTTTGGGACAGCAAGGTGGTCCCTCTTTGGTGAGTGGTAAAGGTATGAACCACTCCCTTTCTCTTTCTTGTCCTTTTCTTTCTTCATTGTCTCTTCTCATGACTCTTTTCTTTTTCCATGTAGTTATTCCAAGAAGAGTGAGGGTGGGCCCAAGTGTTTTTGGCCACTTTCTAGATCTCAAGTCCTTTTCAAAGGTGGTGCATGGAGAAGGACATTGCAGGCTTTCCACTTCATTTTTTCTTTCTTCTTTTCACACTCCCTTCATGTGTATGTAAAGGGTGATTTTGCCATGTCATCAAGTGTGCATGGCAAAATACTCTATCTTTTTCATGGGAGTTGGGCCTCTTTTCATATGTATCAAATGGGCTCAAAGTGAAGTCATGGCCCTTGGTGTATTTGATGGGCCCAATGCTTCATTTTGGGCTCCCTCATGCTTTCTTGCCCTTGTCATTTTTCCTTAATGCTCTTCCTTTCTTTTCCATCTTCTTTTCAAGGTTTGGGCCCATAGGCATGGTAGGGCCCACCTCAAGTTTTGGGCTCATGGGGCTCACTTTAGGTGACCCCATCTTTTTTCACACATGTATGGATCTCAAGTGGGCTAGGTTTCCTAGTTGGGCCTTTATGGACAAATGACCCAAGTCTTCCGCCATCTCTTGATTATGATGTACATCCTTGTACAAAGTGTGGTGGGCTCCTTGGAGTTTTTCATGTGGATGGGCTTTTGGGCCCTCATTGAAATTTGGATTTCTTTGGACCATGCGTGCACCACTACACTTTGTCCATGTAGGCTTTTTCTTTTCATGTTCTTTTCTTGTGATGGATGGAGGACTTGAGTTACTTGACCATCTACAAGTCCCATGAGTGAGTTGTTCCAACAATCTCACTAAGTTTCAAATGGTTTTCCCTTGTGGTAGGAATGTGGTCCTCAAGAGCTTCATTAGATGTTATCACTCTCAAATGGATGATCCTCAAGCGAGCTATTCATACAACCATGGCTCCTTGATCTTTTCTTTGGGGGCTTGGTGGGTCATCCACCATCATTCTCAAGTATGAGTGATTTCTTCTTCAATTTGTGAGAAAGAATGATACCCATAAGTTGCCCATTTTTGTCCCATGCTTTGGGACATTTTGGATTTTGATCTTCAAGTGGGCTATGTGTACCATTCTTATCCATTTTCATGACGGTTGGGTGACTCATCAAGCCATGCCCTTATGTGCTCAAATGGTCTCCTTGTTTTGTAAAGAAATTGGTGCACATAAGTTGCCCAAACTTGCCTTTTCATGGGCATTTCCAACTTTGACTCCTCATGTGGGCTATGTGCATCAAAATTCTTACCATTGGCCTCTTTGATTCATATGTTTGTGGGTAGACCTCCTTGTTGTACTCTCATGGTCAAAACTTTCATCAAGATGAGGCACATAAGATTGCCCATGGTTAACCCATGAATGGGTCCTCATGTTCTTCAAAGTGGGCTATGTGCTCCCTCCAATCCATGGAGATGAGGCATTTGGGTTGCTCTTGGAGGCCCATTTCCCTCCTATCCCCCCACTTGTCCATGCACATGTGTAAAAAGATGGAAACATCTTAAGTGAGAATCATGGCCTTGGCATAAAAGTGGATCAATCTTTTGGCCACATATGGACTTTGAAGAGGGGCTTCATTAAAATCCTTTGTTGATCTCATGGTACTTGAGTGCATTTGTTGTCCAAAATGTGTCCTTGGATGATAGACTTTTCTTGCCTAAGGCATGCCATGCCACCTTCTTTAAGGTGGGCCTTACTTTTTCCAATGGGCTCAACACATATCCTAAGTGACACATGGAGTTGGACTTTAGATTTTGCATTTGAATGTGAGTCCAATCCCATGGGTTTCTTGGATGATAATTTGGATTTTAACGGGTAAGGGATAGGGACTTACCTTGCCAAGCTTGTAGGATTCAATGGCGGATGGTACCAGAGGTCACCGAGTGATTGATGAAGATGATCCTGCCTTCATTGTCCGCCGAGGGGACCACATGTGTTCCTTAGCTATGGAGCATCAACCTCTTCCCGCTATCAAGGGTCGAGGTACCAGGGATCGCTGGGACGACTGGGTGAAGGATTCCACAGCCCTTGCTTGAACGAGTACTGGATGGTACTCCTTTTGCTGGCCTCCTCACCTTACGTTTTCATAACAACGATGCTAACCGCATGATGCTCGCGGCCCTTTGCGAGAGGTGGCGGGATGAGACCCACACCTTCCAGCTCCCTTGTGGTGAATGGGGATAACCCCCTTGGACATTTATATGTAAATAGGCTTCCCGTTTCATGGAACAGTTGTTCCTCAAGTCAGCTCTCTGGCTCCCCTCACTTCCACCGACTGGCTACGGCTCGTTGGTGACGTCTCACCCGAGGGTGAATTCCAAGGCCATCAAGTAAAGATGCAATGGTTTTACAACACTTTTGCCTCCGTCATCCCCACCACCGAGCGAGAGGCACTCCACAAAGCACGGGCCATGATCACTTATGCCTTCGGGTCCTTCCTGTTTTGCCATGCGAATGAGAGGGTTGATCCCAAGTTTCTTCGTTTAGTCGAGGATCTTCATCATCCCTATAACTGGAATGGGGCTATCTTGACCCATATCTTTCAAGGTCTGGACAAGACCTGTCGGCATAGCCGGTCCTTCACAGGCTTCTGGCCTGTCATTGAGGTATCTCTTCTTTCACCTTTCTTGAAGGGCTTTCGCCTTCTTTCTTTCTCTGATCAATAGATGTGTCTTTTGCCCAGACCTGCTTTTATGACCATTTTTCCCATCTCGCGTCGAGGATGTGAGACGATGTTGAACCCTCTCTGTATCGCCACATGTACTGGCATCAGCAAAACCGTCAGCGGAACGCCCGAGTCTTTGGGGACAATTGGCGCGCTGACATAGACGGGTTGACTGTTGAGGACGTAAGTATCTTGCTTTCCCTACCCCTCGTGCTGTACTGTGACTGATCGTGGTGACCCCATTTGCTGCAGCTTGCTCGGATGCCGTATGCCAATTTCCCTCTCTACTATACCCCCCAACGTGTGGAGGCATATGATGCTTCATGTCTCCGTATCATGCTTTCCGATGCTGAATCTTTTCAGTGGTACCTGGGAAAGAGGTTGCTTCGGCAAGTCACTGGGGTGGCTCGAGTCCCTTGTTCTGCGCCTCCTCCAGCTGCTCGGATGCTGGTTGATGAGAGAGTTGAGGCTCTCGTGGGCCAGCCCGGATTTCGTTTCACGATCCCAGATCGTGATTATGATGAGTGGTATTTGCTGTTCGTGCCAGGGCCTC